>LR545667.1:15912-136154 GCA_900536305.3 Caenorhabditis sp. 40 LS-2015 | reverse complement strand
GGGGGGGGTTGTCGCGAGGAAAGAAAAGACAGAACGAGAGTAGGGGGAGGGGCTTGGCCGGCCCCTCGCGCTCGATCTCCCGGCCATCAGGCACACAAACACACAGAGCGCGCTCACAGTGCACGCACGTCGCTCATTCTGTCGCTCAATGGGGAGATGGGGAGGACGTCGGCCCACACAAGCAGAAATGAGGAGGGATGGAGGGTTAAATTAGAAGAGGGGAGCGAGAGAACAGAGAGACGAGGGTCGCCTCCTGTAGCACACTGGCTGAGGATGCGAGTCTCGCTCTTTTTGATGCCCTCGTTCTCCTCGCTCTTCTCCAAATTCAATTCCTAGCACTCGCGTCGAATGGTCAGGCGTGCGGTGCGGCCGCGCAGCGTACTGGGCACAGAGTTGCGAGCATGGGAAGGCTGAACTGAAAGTGAAGAAGCGCTAGCAATCAGAAAGCGCCCCGCTGAAACTAATGATGAAATATGAAGAGCGAGACGGGGGTCTGTAAACAGAAAAACAACAACAACAACACGCTGAAAATGTACAGAGAGCGAGGTCAGGGGAAAAACAACGGAAGAATCGTATTCTGAAAATGGTGACTCGTTGCTTCGAGTTTCCAGAAAAACTCAAGTATCATCCACGCGACCGAAGAAACAATCTCAGAGTCATCAATCTCATTAATTGACGGCCAATTATGACATAATTCTCTTCACACCAATTGTTTGAGAGGCTTATCCAAATCCATCTGTGCGGTAACAAACGACACTGAAACACCTGTCGTTCCAGTGACGAAGGAAATCGGGCCGATCGAAAAATCCAATTACGCGAGATCCGTGGAATGTCAGCAAGGAGCAGTGGACACAAATACTCGATTTTCAGAGCTTACAAACTTGACATTTAAGAGAAAGGAAATGAAGACTTTGTCATAATAGGAAGAAATCGTCATAGAAAACGGGAAGCTACGGTTAGACTGAATTGGCGATAGAGTTCGAAAGGAGTGATTATTTACATTTGGAGAACATTTATCTCAAAGAGCAAACTAGTAGATGTCAGAATTCAGTACTACAACATCTGTCAATCTGCCCCGACAGGACTTGTTTTTTCCGCATGCAGGTGGCGAAAAGAAAGGTCGAAGGGGGGAGACTATCCCGAGCAGCTGTAATGGTTTCACCAAGAAAAAATTGCTGATATTCTACCTCTGCGTTTCATTCTTCACAACGGGCGGATTGTAACGAGACATACCATACTTTACACTGTTATAGCTCTCTACCGACCCAAAAACTGTCCCCTTTCCCCCCAAGGTGTGACGATTCATATGTGTGATGTCATCAGAACGCACCTACTCGCAACATACAATGGTGCAGTAGAATGCCTTTTTTGTTTGTTCTAAAGATCTTGGTGCAACCCCTTGTTGATTGGTCGACCGGTGTAAATGGGTGAAGGCGATAATGGCGAGAAGAGAGGGTGATGGTGAAGGCTACGCCTTGAATCGCGATTCTTGACTATGAAGTTCTTCCTGAAACACGGGAAAGAAACGGAATCCTTTACTCTACAAACTGAGCACAACAAAAAGGATCATCCTGGCTTGTTAAGTTAGACATGCACTGAAACTTTCATTCTTATTCCGCTGTCTATGATTTCTCAATCAGTCCATATTGTTTTATAAACTTGAAATTTCAACCGAAAAATGGATTTCTGCTGGAACTCATTGACAGAAACACATCATCATTGGTCATACTCACCAAGCTCCTGTTTTTTCTATTCCACTGGCTCATTTTTTCAGACAGCGTCCCAATAGACGTTGGAAAGCAGTACGTCTTCTGTTGGCTAAATTAGGAAGATGAACTGAAATCCCGCAGAAGTACTACGTCTGTAGTTTCGCGCGCCCGTGTTTGCACAATGCCCTGTTGAATGGATGGATGGTCAGACTGGTCGTTTTGCCATTGAGATTCGCCCAAAGATAAGAAACTTGCCATGTTTTAGGGAGATGACCTCCACTGTTACATTTGCTATGCTGGTAGAAAACAGTCGGCTACCATGAATAGAAAGTCAGTGTAAAAGTGAAAATTTTATTATTGAATAAAAAAATTCGCATTGGAAATGAGATCGAGAGAAATGTGAATTTCAAAACTTTGAGATGAATGTGACAGATTTAGCATGAGTATTTTGAGTCATTTACGAGCTGACACACAGCTTCTCGGCCGAACGCTCAGCTCGACAGACGACAAAGTCACGAGAGTGGGGATCTGTTGAAATAGTACAAATATTAAATATGTTCGGTGTCACATTATGCTTTAAAAATTAATGAGATGCCGGGTAGCACCACTCGTATTGAATATAAATTAATGAGATTGTATCATGAGTTCCAATATTGATGTTCAATTTCCTTTCGTCTCGTCCTTCTTGATCATTTTTTTTTGCATCATAGAGCTGGAGTGTATTTGCACGATGGAGTCTGGAAAATTAGTGGTATTAGAGTGGTACGAGCTGGTTCCGGGTGCCCTCCCAAAACCCCTAATTTGGGTTCCCCATAAAACCGAATTTCTTTCTTGACACCTTCATGTAGTCGTAAAAACCAATATGTATTTTTCTTTGAATTGGTTTCTTCTAATAAATATATTCTCTTTCTGGAGATTGAAGAGACGGAAAAACTCTTTCACGTGTGGTTTTCAGATTTTTGAGGGTATCTCGACTAGGAGCGCATTTTGGTTCTACGACAAGTGTTGCTAGAGAGAGAGAGAGAGAGAGAACGATTACAAGCGGTTTTATGGCGATCATCTCATGGGCGGTGGATGTATATCGAAAAAGCGGACAGGTACTTGTCTCTCCCCCATTGCCCGCCTGTTACCGTAAATCAGTAGTAAATAGAACAGAAAGACAGTAAACTTTTGTTGAATCAGGCAGATGCATTTTGGGTATATGGGATTTGTGAAAAGGACAGATGAACATGCCAAACTTACCGCGATCGATGACAAATCGGGGATCAAATGCATTTCGCTTAACGGAAGGAAGATTTCAGAGTACGAAATGAGACGTTTCATGGAGAAAACTGAAAAAAGATTCATATCTGGAATTTAAACTTTGATTCGTTTTCTGACATTATTCAAAGTTTCCACTTTGAACACTTTGTTTAATTCCATCTTCAAGTTTGATTATAGTGATCAGATTGTTTATAAGACTCTTGTTGAGCTATGATCCCTTAACTTTAAGATAAATACATTGATTTTCATATCCCAAACAATTTCTAGAAAATCTAATCTCTGATAAATAATTATCAGCATTTGTATTCTCATATGAATTTCCGGATATGATTGAAAAATAGTGCAAGATCAAAAAGACAATTTTTTTCATGATGGCATTTTGAAGTTGGTTTAGTATTCTTTCCCAGAATTTTTAATAAGGGAAATGCTATGCGAGAAATGAGACGGGAAACTTTGAGATTTGAAATACTCTGAGAAACTTGAGAAGGGTCCTAAATTTAGACTGAATTCGAAACTCACATGAGAACCAAAAAACATCTTTCCACGTGAGCTCTCCAGGTAATCGGAAAACAAGGGTTTCACTGTGATAGCTTCGGAGAGCCTGGCAGTCGAAAGTTCTGTTTTGTCTGAAAACAAGAAATTCGATTATTTCCAGACTGGATTGACATACTCTTCGAAAAGCGGAACGATTTTCCCACCAAGATTAGGGAACAGCTCACTTCCAACCAATAACCAAACCGAGTCATCATCATGTTGGAATGAGAAGTTATTAATTCTGATAGTTTTAACATCGAGTACCTGTAATTCTCTTATAATATATTAAATCTTGTTTCTTTGTACCTCTATCGGTCCTGAGCTGATATTGAACGCGAGACTATTCGGTGATAGAGACCTTAATCGTATTACTTTTGGGATTCGAACAAGTGGTCCATTAGGAAGGATAACGGAAGCCACGTTTGTCTGGAATCAGTTTGTTTTTTCAGACGCTCATCAATTAACAAGAATGACCACAAAAAAGCAAAACATACCTTGCGCTTGTGGTCTCGAAGCGAAACCCAGTGGACATCCCCGAATACTTTTGCAGTAGGAAGTGTCAACATAAGAGGCTGGAATCCTTCAAACCATTGCAGAGGTTGAGGAGCCTGTAAAATTTTTGAACCCTCATGTCAAATCATGTTTCTAATTGTTGATACCATCTCATCTACAGCATCGAATTCCGGTTGTTTCAATCTGAACCCATCAGGGATACTTGTCACTGCTTCTGACTGCGTCTCCAACTTCACCACTCCATTTCCAGGTCGTACTTTCATGATGCCTCCCTAA
Source organism: Caenorhabditis sp. 40 LS-2015 (assembly GCA_900536305.3). Lineage (NCBI taxonomy): Eukaryota > Metazoa > Nematoda > Chromadorea > Rhabditida > Rhabditidae > Caenorhabditis > Caenorhabditis tribulationis. The sequence continues at coordinate 131,859 of LR545667.1, read as the reverse complement.
ACGAAATGTATATGAAACATCATCAACATCAGTTCTCCTACTTCCACAAAAAGCTCAATCGGCTTAGCCGTTACATCCGTCGCATTCGCATCGCGTTTTCTTCTTGTAATATTGGCAACGATTGGGGAGACGCCTTCAAACAATTTGATAGCAGAAACATTTGGTCGTGGCTTCGCTTCGATTGGCTGCAATTTCAGGAGTTTTGATCAAAAATTCATGGAGACCTACTGGAAGTTCTCTTGTTGCAAACGCTGACATTTCAATTGGCTTCGGCCTTATGTAAAATCCATTTTCTGACGGCATGAAATCTTCGACAAAGTTTCCGGTAGATTTCGCTGGACCAAGCCAGAACGTCACATTTTCTGAAGATGGATTCTATGATGTCTAACACCAAATTTATCGAACTATACCATTCAATAGTGAACCAGACTCAAAAACAAATCTCGTCACAATGATCCTCTTCTCGTCAACCAACCACAACGCACCGGCTGGACTCTTTTGTTTTTTTGTTGTGGGCTGGAAAAAAGGAAAAAGAATCTTAATTTTCCTTGCTATCTCTTCACTCACGGTCTCTGCCAAACTTCCCAAGTATTTTCCATAGTATGGTACATTTTTAGGTATCGTGTTTTCGGGAGTTTTAGAGGGACGGTTTGCACGGATCCATTCTATCAATCGGTTCTCTTTTTCTTTCTTTGACTCTTCTGTCACATCATTTTTCACCAAAGTTCTTAAAATAGAAATTAAAATGTCACAGTAACGTTGCTGAACACTTACTTGATAGCAGGTGAATCGGCATCTATTTCACCTGACATGATTGCGGCTTCGAGCATTTTCCGCTGCTCCGCGGGCATGTTTTCCAAAAGCTAAAAAAGGAGAAATGCTCTCGAGCAATATTTTAAAACCGGAAACTCACTTTGATTGAGTTCTCTTTATCTTTACTGAGTTTCTCTTTTTTGGGCGGTTCTGGTGTAGGAAGAGCGAAAAGGTCTGTTTTTTTGACCAAAGCGTCCAAATCGTTTTTATCTTTGACATCTGGTTTTTTGTTCCAAGAGTCTTTGAGTGCATCGGTAGCTGTAATGGAAAGATACTTGTTTTTTTCTCATTTGGGAGTAATGCAAATAAGGTGATCTTAGGTGTATAATGAGTATCATTCGAAAGAGAAGGTACCATAATCTGTTATCAAAATCTACTGATTTTAAAGGGGGATTTCAAAGCTTTTGAAATGTGAACTTCATGAGAACAATACAGGGTGTCGCTTCCATTCTCCCGTTTGTAGTACTTCCTAAATAGCTGTTCCAGCATCAATTGAAAATTTGGTTGAAATTCTGTTACAGGGAGATTGCCGCCATTTAACATTTTTTTGAAGCTCCTACCCATAGTTTACCTTGACTCAGTAGTTTTTGAAAAACCGATGTCTGTGGTCTGCCTGCAGACGAAGGTGTATACTGGGATAAGTCATCGTGCGCCGCCGAACTTGTCGGTAGGTTTCGGTTTCCTCCGCTCAAAACTGACGTCATTGTCTCCAGTAATCCGCCATTGCCACTACTGGTCTAGACACAATTATAGAATTAATCGAGAGATCATCGTACTACTATAGCTTACTTCTCCTGTTCCTCCAGTTCCAACTCCTAAAAGATTCTTGGCAAGTTTTGAAAACTGGTCCAGTGAGGCTTCATTGGTTAAGAATTTTTCGAGATAAGCCTGTGGTTGAGACGGCTGAACTATTGTTGGAATTGCGCCCGAGCGTGCCTGACTTTGAGAGAAAATAGAACTGACGATGTTTGAGTCAGCCACTTTTTGGTAGATTGGAGCGGTTGGAAGTTCATTTCCGATCAACTGCAAACGTCTGATCTTGTTGAAACCCTGATCAACCTGCTTACATTATTTGCATATGGAAACGATGGAGATCCGGCAAACGTGTTGGCGGCGTGAAGTTTACGTTCTCCTGTATAATGTGGTTGTCCGGTTTCCCAACTGCCAGCAGTCATGGGTACACCGTTTGGGATCGCGAGTGACTGAATGTTGCGAAATTTTGACTTTTGAATAGAAAACGGATAGGATTAGGCAAGTGGATGGATTAGCGGTTTGACAAGAATACTCACTGGAATTTTATTCGTTTCTTTATGCGTTGGTGTCTGTTCCATTCTTAACGGAATTCGTGACGGAAGACTGCTTGTTTTTGATGGAATGTGAGGCCTCTCAGGAGGGACTAACGGCTCCAGTTCCAGTTCTAAATTTTTTTCTCTCTTGAGTTTTGATTATTTTTTATCATCTTCTAACCTCTCTGCATTAAAAACTCCACTTGATTGGTTTTGGGAAGTTTCATGAAATCCGAAGGATCAGCTGGCAGTCGCCCACGAAGCTGTGGTCTGATAACGTTTCCATACTGCGTTCTTGGTTTTGCGCCTCTGTAAGCCCATCAAATAAAGTTTCGGCAAAAAAATCATCGATTAAATCGACCAGATTGTTCTTGACAAGTCGAGTGAACAGAAAAAAGAGAAATGGGCTCCCTTTACTTCTATGTACTTCCGTAATTACCTCAACTCATTTTCATCAAAATTCGACAGCTGCTTCAGTGACAGATCTTCTTTCTCGTAGCTTCCGAAAAACGAGTTAGACGCACTTGATGTGTCCGACGTTCTCAATGGCTCACTCTCTTTCTGGAATATGACAAATGGCAGGAGTCGTAAACCAATGGTACATACTTGATAGGCTAATGATCCTTCCTTGATTTTACCAAGTCTTCTCTGATATTGGGACCATGGAATTATAGCAGCTGGTCGTAGAGTTTCATCTCCGCAGACTTCCGTTGTGTACACTGAAACTTTCACTAATAATTGAGAATCTTCTCGGTTGATGTCACTTTCGGTTATTTTGACCCTGTAACGGGTTTGTTTGGATTCATAACCATATTCATAACCCTGAACACCCGATTGATGCGCTCTAATTGTATATGGAAATGAAAATCTGAGGTGTAAACGGGGTAATATTTGTTGTCCTTGATCCAAATCCGTTTTGTTTATTCTGGATACGGAATAAGAGAGAAAACAGATTCTATTCTAGAATTCTAAGACGTTTCATTGGTTTTTGAGAGTCCATAAAAAAATAAACTAAATGAACCCATGAATATTTGAGCCTAACGAGTTAACAAACAATACTGGAACAAGCGTCTAGCTGCAATATCAATAGAAGACTCACCAAGAATATAGAATGTAATCGGTATGAACTCCTTGAGGTTGATTCTGCTTAGAAGCATACTGGAGGCTACCAACAAAAAAAGTTGACTCAGGAATCTAGTTGAGGAATATGGAAAGGTTGCAACCAGTAGCGATGACCAGATTTTTTGGATTGAAATGCACTAAAACGAGCGGGACGCGGCGGCGCAGAGATGGGCGGATACGGCAGATGATCTAGACACGGTGTGCGTAAGTGTGTAGCCCTCCACCGGACTCCTATTTTCCCCCATGCGCTTCAGTGTTCTCTTTCCCGCCTACCGTCAGCCTCATCCTCATTGTCGACGTCGTCGTCGCTGGCTGAATGATGCAGTAAACGGTGCGGAACACACCGGACACCGCAAACTTTTCAACAACTTCGAAGCGCCGTCCGACTGTGTCGAGCTAAACACCCCTGCCATTTTTTGTGGTCACTCAATTGAGGGAAACTGGTTAACTGTTGCGAATGGTTGTGACTGTGTTGGCTTGGCGCAAATTGGGAGTATAACTTGATCGAAGAATTGTGCATCTGAGATGGAAATGAGATTGAATCCAGCCGCCAAAAAGTTTTAATGAAGAGAGAAAAATTAACAAAAGATCTAATAGATATGACTTTTTACGCAGGATGCAAACGTTTCGAATATCAAAAACCCCGCAATAGATGACCACCTTCAGCATTCACTGAATTTCTTTTGGTTCTCTTATGATTTACAAAAGTGCCAGAGGAAGGAATGTTTTGCAGTCTATCACTTCTGGATATCATTCATAGGAGCTGAGACAATGTCGAAAAAAAAACGGTATTTTTTAATACGGGTCGTTTATGTGTTTCACATATCTGGAAACCTTATATTAGATCTGGAAATCGGAAATATTTTATCTTTTCGAGTGAAAACTTTTGATCTTATTCTAACTCCAATCATATATAAAAAATCTGAATGGTAAAGCTCACTTCCATCGTCATCATTACTTCCTGAAAAATTCAATTACCAGAAACCAACGTGAGGGTCTCTCCACCAACAATTTCCGAATGGAAAAGAATAAAAACTATATTGAAAAAGGACCCCGGTGCTCTTCCATGAAATCCTCATTATCTCCACAACGCCTTCTTATTTGTCTGTGGGCACACTATTGAAAAAACACGATGTGATTTGGGCCTTAAAAGATCAAATGCGCGGCGAGATATCCTCTCAAACCACGGGTATTCATTGATTGTACTCAATCCGATGACTTGAAGAATAGTTGCTTCAAACATAATTCAAAGTTCCACATCATTCCTATCTATCACGTTAATAGCTTTTGAGATTTACTCAAAACTCAAGATGGTTTCTGCAACAAAAGAAAAAAAAACACCCAAAGACTCGGATACCTTCATGTTCTTCTTATCTCTGAACACAAGCACGCAGACCCGAGGCTATAAACACTCACATTGGCAGAACCATGAACAAGTGACGGCCCGCCAGTATTTTCTCTCTGTTTCTTTCTTTTTTGCAACGTCATCTTGAGTAATTACGACGATGTGTGTGTGTGTGGGCTAACCGATTCAACAGACGAATGCATGCGCACATCTTCTTCAATTCCACTAACACGAGGCGAGAGGAATCGACTGCAATTTTGTCAGATACTTGAACTTTATTTGTCTCTATTCATCCTTTCTCTTTTTTTCTGCAGATATCAACAATTCAGATGGACCATCTAAAATTTTTTGTTGAAAGTTTCCCGAAATACGTCCTCGATCTCCCCTCATTTTCAATTTTTGAAAATTCGCAATTTTTTTCAAAACACCGATATGTAGGAATCGTTAAACTAACTAAAGAAGAGAAAGTTTTTGTCATCGGAAACTCTAAATTTATGCAGCCAAGTGGCACAAGAGAGGTGCCTAGTCACCTCAGAATATCCATCCATCTGTTGAAGCAGGTGCCTACAGCGGGACCTCCGTCCGTTACCCTCTCCAAATATTCATACTCTTTCCGCATTCACTCTACAGCTTTCTGCTCTGACATGTTCGTGTCCACGAAAGTTTTCATTTGATTCGCTGTCCTCAAAAACTTCGTCTCCATAAAGTAGGGATTCTCAGATTGAGAAATAGCACTTAGTAGGATGTAAGATAGGAAGAGAGAGGACCTTGTCATTTTGATTGCCACTCTCCCAAATTGAACGTTTCATCCTGTCCTCTGCTCTGCTTGTCTTTCATTCCCAATCTGTACGACTCGTTTTCCTATTCAACGATTTTACGTTGGCTGCATTCCTTTTCTTCCTGATGAGTCAGAATTTTATACAACATTCTCATTCCCTCTGTTTTTTTTCACATCTGCCTAACTGAACACACAGCAAGTTGAAGCAGAACAACATTAAAAGGAACAAAACTTGAAGTCCAGCAATTTCGGATGCACATTGCTGTTTTTTTTTTAATTATTTTTGGCTGAACGATTATAGTTGAGAAATTTGCAATTGTTAAAAATCGACACGTAACCCATTCAAGTTTGATAAACTTTGAGCGATTCGGAAAATCATAAACTTGAGGTTTTCGTCGCCAAGTTATGTAGGTCTCATCAGTTTTAGCTGTCAACAATCAGCCCTAAGTAGGTGTTACCTGGTCAAAAATAGAATTACCATAGTTTTGATTTACACACCATACAAATTTGCTGGAATAGTGAATCTCGTTGAAAATGTTATCGCCTCTTGAGTAGATACTCAAGTTAAATTTGAGCTTCTTGTGAAATCTTCATTTCTGGAGAGCCAAGCATTGAACTGTGTTCTTCAAATCTCTGCACATTGTCGAAAATTACTTGTCCGCCAAGAACAGCAAAATTAGATTCCGTTTTTCTGGATAGTACGATCCTCCCGCGGGAATTCCGTATCGGTTTCTCAGACCGTCTGCGTCTTCTTGTCAAGTACGTTCTCCTGACTATCTCAATGTCGGAACTTCTCGATATCTCTCCATTAGTCATTCTATCTCGTACTCTCTTATAGGAACCAATCGACAACGAAATAGCAAAAGACTCTCAGAGATGGAGAGAAAGACAGAGAGAGGGAGAGAGAGAGTTTCTCTCTCTCTCTCTCTCTTGCGCGTCGACCAAACGACCGATAGATGTGTGACCCTGCGTTCTCTGGCTCTGGCTAGTCTCATCTTTCGTTTGCACCCATTCTCTAATGCCCTAGCATCGATTCGGGCCTACGTCCGTTAGACGTACGGAAAGACGAAGAAGAGGACGGAAGAGTGGAGAAAGGGAGAAGAGGGCGAGCACTACTACTGACCGTCGTGTGTGTAATTCGGGGGGCTCTTTCACTTTATCGTCTATTGTCTCTGCTTCTTTGCGTCTCTCTCTCCCTCTCTTACTCGTTTCTGTCTTCTCAACTCTTTTGCGTCGCGAGTTGGTTGTTGCAGTCATATTACTTATAACACACACACACACAAAGAGAAACGGGGAAGAAGAGAGAGGGGAAGAGAAATAAAAACACTTTCAACGGAAACTTACTTACTTGTTACTTTGTTGCAAACGTTTTTACGCTAAACTCTTGTTTTCATAAGCAAAAGTTTGTTCACACAACCAAAGCATATCATATTTCAGATCTATCATATCTTGCAAGGAATGTCAATCAATCCCAATAGGACAGTCTGATCAATTCCCTTCTATCCCTGTCTGGTGAGTACTTCATAATTTCAAATAGTCTTCGGACCACGTTAAGATATGACTCCTCGTATCATATTTCTTGTTTCTCACGCGTTTTTTTTTTGCTTTCGGTTGCCACTGCTACTGCATGTTTTCTTCCTGCGTATTCTGTAATTTTGTATTGCATAACTGTTTTTTTTTCAGAAATATGAGCTTCAGCAATGGATCCATAAATTGCGACATCATGCCAACCATCTCAGAAGATGGAGTGGACCATGGTGGCCCGATGGATGAACCAACTGATCGAGACAACATAGAACAGGTATTCGAGTGATTTTAAGAAGGTGGTTCGTTACTAGACGTGATTTGATTTTCAGTTGATGATGAACATGTTGGAAGATCGAGATAAGTTACAGGAGCAGTTGGAAACTTATAAGGTTCAGCTGGAAAATGCTGCTCTTAGGACGAAAGAAGTGGAGAAAGAACGTGATATGATGAAGCGACAGTTTGAAGTTCACACTCAGAATCTTCCACAGGTATGGTTTCATTTTCATTCTTTATTTCAAACCTATTTATTTTTAGGAGCTACAAACCATGACAAAAGAGTTATGCTCGTTCAAAGAGCAGCTACTGGAAAAAGACGAAGAAATTGTTGAACTGAAAGCAGAAAGGAATAACACCCGACTGTTACTGGAGCATCTGGAATGTTTAGTGTCTCGTCACGAGCGATCGTTGAGGATGACTGTGATGAAAGTGAGTGATATCTGAATGCTTCTCTATAAGTATTTCTTTTCAGAGGCAGGCTCAAAACCATGCAGGAGTATCATCCGAAGTAGAAGTTCTGAAAGCTCTGAAAAGTCTATTCGAGCATCACAAAGCCCTGGATGAGAAGGTGAGTGTCTCAATGATCTTCAAATTTTCATATCATCCTTTCAGGTACGAGAACGTCTTCGAGCTGCGATGGAGCGCGTGGCGACACTTGAAGATGAGCTTAATTGCAAGGGTGAAGAAAATGCAGCTCTGAAAGCCCGAATAGCCAATCATGTGTTGGAAGCGGAAGAAGCAATGGTAATTATTCATCGAAAAAAGAGCAAAAATGCGTGTGTTATCTTATGTATTTCAGGCATCCAACGCGCGCACTAATGGTACCCTCAGCAGTGAGAGTGCGAATCGACTCATTGAAATGCAGGAAGCGTTGGAGAGGATGAAGACCGAATTAGCGAATTCGCTGAAACAGGGAAATGAGGTCACCAAGAGGTAATTATGGTTCTTCCGAGAGTCATTTAATCTGAGAAGACTGAAGATTGAAACAAATATCTGAAAAATGAAACGAAAGATCAACTAAATGGAGTTTTCAGAAATGCCGACCTTGAGGACCAAATAACCGAAGATGCTCGTGAAAAACATGCCGCTCAAGAATCAATCGCTCGTTTGAAGAATCAAATTTGTGAGGTACGCACTTATATGATGATGAATGAATGTCCCCTCTCATATAATTCAAGTATACCCTTTATTTTCCCTTCAGCTTGACGCACAACGGACCGATCAAGATACACGGATAGCCACGCTTGAGTCTCGTTTCCTGACTGCGCAAAGGGAGTCAACATGTATCCGGGATCTAAATGACAAATTGGAGCACCAGGTTGGTCGCCGTTGCCCTCCAAATCAGAATCGTAATTGAAATTCCCGTCAATTTTCTCTTGTTCAGCTTGCCAATAAGGATGCGGCTGTCAGGTTGAATGAGGAGAAGGTGCATTCACTTCAAGAAAGATTGGAATTGGCAGAGAAGCAACTCGCTCAGAGTCTCAAAAAAGCAGAGTCACTTCCGTCAGTTGAAGCAGAATTGCAACAAAGGATGGAGGCACTCACTGCTGCTGAACAGGTTTGTTTTTGTGTTTTGCCTAACACTATGCAAATAAGCTCTTGTTGTTTTCAGAAAAGTGTTTCCGCTGAAGAGCGCATTCAACGGCTGGATCGAAACATTCAAGAGTTGACAGCAGAGCTGGAAAGAGCTGTGCAGAGAGAGCGAATGAATGAGGAGCATAGTCAGCGACTGAGCAGCACAGTTGACAAAGTAAGAACACATTCGAAAGTGGAATGTTTACGATTTCCCTTTTCAGCTTCTATCAGAATCCAATGATCGTCTGCAACTTCACCTCAAGGAGCGAATGCAAGCTCTGGATGACAAAAACAGGCTTACTCAACAACTCGATGGCACTAAGAAAATCTACGATCAAGCTGAACGCATCAAGGATCGTCTTCAAAGAGATAATGAGTCCCTTCGGCAAGAAATTGAAGCCCTGCGCCAACAACTTTATAATGCAAGAACGGCACAGTTCCAATCTAGGTATTTTTTCTGTGAGCTTCAAACAGCCATCGCATTCTTATTGTTTCAGAATGCACGCTCTTCCATTTGTTCATGCTCCAACAATTGTTCAAGCTCCTCCACCAACATCAATCGCACAACAGTCAGCATATTCCGTTTATAAGCAACCGAATCAACAGTATCAAACTGTTGGTATGAGGAGGTCCAACAAGGGAAGGATAGCTGCTCTTCAGGTGATTGTAATTAATTTTCGGTGTGTCTGCAATTTGATATTATTTCAGGACGACCCCAACAAAGTGCAAACTCTAAACGAGCAAGAGTGGGACCGTCTCCAACAGGCTCACGTGCTGGCGAACGTCCAACAGGCGTTTTCGTCCTCCCCGTCACTCGCGGACGTCGGTCAATCAACTCTGCCACGTCCGAACACCGCTGTTCAGCACCCGCAAGACGATATGATGGCCAGTGGAATGGGAATGGTTGGTGGTATGCAGCAACAAATGCAAAGTGGAATGCAGGGTGGAGGCCAGGACGCGCACATGCTGGCGTCGATGTTGCAAGATAGATTAGATGCAATCAATACTGAGATTAGGTGCGTCATTTATTGCTAGGGACAGGTGGCAATTTTTCTGTAAAATTATAGGCTCATTCAACAAGAAAAACATCACGCTGAACGAGTGGCTGAACAGTTGGAACGATCCAGTAGAGAATTTTACGATGATCAAGGAATTTCCACAAGAAGTTCTCCAAGAGCAAGTCCCCAATTGGAAGCCATGCGACAACACAAGTACAATACGGTTTGTCTGAATGGTATCAATTTGTAATTTATCTCTTGTATATTCAGCTGCCCGCTAATGTGTCTGGAGACCGACGATATGACATTTATGGTAATCCCCAGTTTGTGGATGACCGTATGGTACGGGATTTAGACTACGAGCCGCGTCGTGGATACAACCAGTTTGACGAGGTGGGTTAACGCCTTCAAAGAAATCGAACATGATGGATGTCGGTATTTTCTTTTGCAGATGCAATATGAAAGAGATCGAATGAGTCCGGCGTCTTCAGTTGCTTCCTCGACAGATGGTCTTGGTGGCAAGAAAAAGAGATCAAATAGCTCAAGTGGTCTGAAGACTCTTGGCAGGTTTTTCAATAAGAAGAAGAATTCGTCCAGTGATTTATTCAAGTACGATTCATCACGGGAGAGAATTCAATAATGTTTTTTGTTTAGGAGGAATGGAGAATATTCGGACGGAGAGCAATCGGGAACTGAAGGCAACCAAAAGGCGGACTATGACAGGCGGAAGAAAAAGAAGCATGAGCTCTTGGAAGAAGCAATGAAGGCTCGCACTCCCTTCGCATTATGGAATGGACCAACAGTAGTAGCTTGGTTGGAACTCTGGGTTGGCATGCCAGCCTGGTATGTAGCAGCATGCAGAGCCAATGTTAAATCGGGAGCAATCATGTCTGCATTGAGTGATCAAGAAATTCAGAAAGAGATTGGAATCTCAAATCCTCTTCATCGACTGAAACTGAGACTTGCCATACAGGAAATGGTTTCTCTAACATCGCCATCCGCTCCTCGAACCGCCCGTCTGACACTTGCATTCGGTGACATGAACCACGAATACATCGGGAACGACTGGCTGCCGAGTCTCGGTCTTGCGCAATACCGTTCGGCATTCATGGAATGTCTTCTCGACGCGCGCATGTTGGAACATCTTTCAAAACGCGACCTGCGCACGCATCTCCGCATGGTCGACACATTCCATCGTACGAGTCTCCAATACGGAATAATGTGTCTCAAAAAAGTCAATTATGATAAGAAAGTGTTGGCGGAAAGACGAAAGGCGTGCGATGGTATCAACACAGGTAACAAGGTTGAGTTTTGATTCGATACTAAAACTCTATTTCATAGATTTGCTCGTATGGTCAAATGAACGAGTTCAACGATGGGTGGAAGAAATAGGATTAGGTGCCTTTTCGAGAAATTTGATGGATAGTGGAATTCATGGAGCACTGATCGCACTCGATGAAACGTTTGATGCTTCTGCTTTTGCATACGCGTTACAAATCGGATCTCAAGACATGGGAAACAGACAGGTACGATTTCTATTCACAGTTTCAAATCACTGTGTTCATTTTCAGATTCTCGAGAAAAAGTTTACCGCTCTTGTCAACGATCACCGAATGCAAACCGATTGTCATCCGGTAATGCCTTGAGGATAATGAAGTTTAGGAGGAGATTTACACTCATCCATTAATAGACCTTGCAGTGTTTTCATTATTACTTTGTCTTGTTGTTTTATTTTACCTCCTTTAATCGCATTTCTTTGTTACTGATAACCAACGTTCTGATTGTTCCAAACTCTCTCAGAATCCTTCCAAAAATCCCCGTCATAATTCAATAACCTACTTGCCCTTACTGGTATGATTTGGTGTGTTTGCTCTAACTGTTTTGCAGTATTGTTTGATCTCAACAAAAACTCATCTCTCTCAATGTGCAAAATTATGAATTTACAGAGAAGTGGAAAATCTCGTAAATCAGATTCTATTGCGAAATCGTACGAATTCCATCTGTACACCTAGTTTTTTTTATCTTTTTCTGTTCTGCTCTCTTTCACGCATTCGTGTCTTTCCTCTCTTCTGTGCTAGTCAACCCACCTGCTGCTGAAATTTTTATTTTATAATTTGTTATTGGATGTTGGAGTCAGACTTGTTCTTACATTCGTTTCATATCGTACTCCTTCAAGTCTCAAAATCTGAATATCTGTGACCTACATGCTTTGCTGACGGCTTCTCAGCTTTCATTCTTTTTTAGGACATCCGCACTCTTTCTATTTTCTCCCCGTTTCACGTGTGCTTTGTTCAGTTATGTTACTTCCTGACAGACTCAGTTATCTACCAAAACTTGTGAACCAATGTTACCAGGTCATTCATAGCTTTCTATTATAATTTATTACTTTTTTTGGTGTAACTTATATTTAGCTTTCATTCTATCTCATCATTGTTTTTGATTCTTGACGAAACACATTCCAAGCGCATGATTCAATAAAAGTTTATGTTGGTCTTCATTTTTGGAACATGGTTTATTTCGAGTTTTTAAACAAGACAAGGGCACCGGCTCAGCAAGTGCATCTAGGGAAGAACAGGGAGAGGTAAGGATGTTTGAAAAATTTCAGATGGAAAAAACAAGGCTAACCGTATGGATTTTGAATCGGGGATGGGAAACTGATATTCACAACAAAATTTCGTAACCATAATCACTTTCACATCAAAACGAGCATCATTGAGATAACTGCTCCAAATAGTCTGCTCCAACGTTCTGCTGCTCCATTCATCACAGAGAGTATGTCGTTCTCGTCAATTTCCTTATTTGAAGTGTACAAGCGAACTGGATTCAACTGACTCGTCGTCTGTAATCTTGTTTGGTTGTTGGTCCCGGAATTTAGGAGGCAGAAGAAGAGAAGTTACGATGATTTATGAGATGACTTTGAAGCAGAGGAAAAATTTCCAAAAACGACTTGTACAAACTAATTCCTTCTTTTTCGGGTTCAAGAGCACTTTATGTTTTGAGAAGATACTGGAAGAACCGGAAAAAAAACTTATGAGAAACTAATCCTACCTGCTTCGCTCCTGGAGCTGCTGCTTTTGGTCTTGGATCCTCGGTTCCTCTAACCAAATGATGGAAATTGCACAGATGATTGTCACAAATACAGTGCTTGGCTAAGACCACCGAGCCGTTTCCTTGAGTTTCTACAGTACACCCGGTTTGGATTTTCTGAAATAGTTAAAATAATTGTTTCGAATGTTTAGATGCTTCCGTACATCATCTCCATTGACTTTCACACATCCAGCTTGAAGTTCATAACGAGGTCTTGTCTTCCCAACGAATTCATCATGATCTTCATAATTGTGTTTGAAATCTGCACTTTCTAGAACAATCTCAGATGTTGTCAGAGAAATGAAGCAATAGTGTCCTTCACAAGTGGAAGATCTGTAAATTTTCGATTTAGTCAAGAATCTATCCGATTTTGTACTTTTTGAAGACTTCCTGTCCGAATGGTTTGAAAGCTTTGTGCATCAGTGCATAACAATAATGCAGATTCTCATCTTTTCTCTCGATCACATGTTTCTTCTGAAAACAAAACGGACCAGATGAGACCTCGCTCTATTCAAAAAAGGACTAGGGACCTGGTAATTGAAGGTTTTATTGAACTCATTGCAGAGGCCAGATGGGTGTGTGCACACGCAACCATTCATCACGTTGGACGCACTCGATTCATATCTAAAAAGGCTTCTTTAAAACGGGGAGATTAATCAAGGAAAGTGCCCACCTGGTGCACAAATAATCTCCCTCATAATCCAGATAATCGTCTACTCGTAGGAAAGATGGAAGTCTCGGATAACCCAATCCACATCCCTGTTATGAAAATGAGTTTTCAAAAACAACTAACATCTTTCGAGCTAAACCTGCTCTTTCCCATCAAAGTCCACCACGCAATAGTTTCCTCGACACTTTGTTGAACATCCCGAATCGCAATCTTCACCATGACGGGAAGTGCAATGACAGCATTCGACGGACGGAAGACGCGACGGAATGTAGCTGCCCAACTGCAAATTCAATTAGTTCGGTTCCTACTTTGTCAAAAAGTTCCAACGACTCTGAATGTTCTATAATTAACTTGGAAAAAAGATGGGAATGGAATTTGACGAGAAACTTTTTTGGCTTTTAGACAAGCCGGTTTCTGTAGCAGAAATAGAAACTTAATCAAATTGAAAGTGTTGGGGCTTTCATGAAATTTGTTTTTCTTTCCCATGAACTAGTTCAACATCAAATGTTTTTGATCTAACCAAGTTGACTAACCTTTTGCCTGGTGTTACATTGATCCTGATCGCAGAAACAATGGATCGTGTCCGTATTGCTCGCATATTGACAGCCTCTCTGTCCAGCTGGGAAATCCGATATGCAACCTTTCTACAACATTGTTCATGAGCATAAAAAAGATCTTGAGTGCTCATACCTGAACAATGGCGGTTGACTCGTCAGCGAACAGCTCAACTTTTGCAAAACAGGCATTCGCTGAGCATTGCTCATTGGGTGGAGATTTGCAGTCACAGTTCACCGGGTCTACCTAAAATTCGAATAATGGAAAGCAGGAAAAGTAGAACTCAATCTAAAAGGATCATTATCACAAGCAAGTGTTGTTGATCTATATCACCGTATGGAAATTGCAAAGATAGAACTGGAACAACGTAAGAAACATTCCTAAATATTGATTCAAAAAGTGAATATATGTATTGATGAGATCGCAACTCAAAATTTTCGCAACTTAGCATTTCTCATTGAAGTTCATTTTTCTTTTAACGCTTGATTGGTTTCTTTAAGTAACACTGGTGCATTTTCATGTAAGTGAAATACACGAACGCTCAGCAACTTACTTTCCCATTAACAGTTTTACAGTAAGTCAAACACGAGTGACATTTGATTGTGAGCACTGATGGTATTGTTGCTAATAGCAAAAGTACGTGTAGAATCATAGATCTGAAAAGAAGACAAAAAATACAATGTAATTGTCAAGAATGCCAGGGCAGAGGAGGTCACTAGTGAATAATTGACATGATTCGAAGGGCCTCTTCTTAAATATTAATTGAGAATTGAGCACGTCATCAGAAATTCTGAAGCTTGACGATGATGCTTCAGAAGGCCTGTGAAATGCGATGCAATAAATTTGTTAGTTCGAAGTGAAGTGAGAAGCACGCAAAAAAAAGTTAGAGAAGCAATTAGATCGAGTTGGGAAATGTGAAAAAAAGCGAGTGAAATGTTAGAAAAATAACAGAAATGCACTTTTTGGGGGGGGGGGGGTTTCTGACAGATGGATAGTCTAGATACGTGAAAGACAACCCGAGCGATCAATGACGAGAAATAAATGAGGAAAAAAATCTGTCATGAAAAGAAAAGAAAATGGGGAGAAACTATTCATGTGGAAATTAGGAGAAGGAGAATCAATTGGCTTAACGGGCAACCGAATCACCGTTTCTTAAACCCTCACCTGATCGTTTGGCATGAAAAGTTTTTTGTATATCTTTCCTGATATTATGGAGATTTTCTGATAAATATAGCGAGCGCCATGATTCGAAAAGTCAAGTACTCAAGCTTTTTAGTTATAGACACCAATCCTTCCCAAAAAAGAAAGAAAGATGATGAAAAGTGATATAACTTCTTCATGAAGCCAAAAACGAAAATAAAGAGGGTGTTATCCTGCTTTCCATCTTTTTGAAAGGTTTTTGAGTACTCACGATATCCTTACTCACTCATATATACACTCTACGAAGATAATAAAATGAGCCTAAAAGCAAGACTATTCTCTTTGATACCCAAACCAAAGGGAGAAAAAAGAAGTCAAAGTATTTCACATCACTAAAAAGACATTCCCATTCCAACTGGTGCTGGGTACTTGTGGTAAAAAGAGAGGAGGGCTCGTTTAAAATTGAAACACTGAAGACGTGGCGGGCAGAGAGAACATAAACATGAAAGATTACAACAACGAAAACGATGAAGAAACAAGTCAAATGGGGTAACACGCGTACGTCTCATTTCCTCATGTCCGGGGGACGACCGAAGTCTGTCTCCGAGCTGAGACGAAACGGGCGGAAAACGAGCAAGACGATCCTCCATTGTTGTCCAAGACACTTGCTCTGTGAGCCGCGACCTTTTCGGCAAGAAATCCGAGAGGGGAGGGATTAAAATTGGAAGGTGAGGGCAGTGGTCTTATGTGCTTGTTTCTCAAAATGGATTAGAAGAAGAAACGAGTGAAAGTGTCACTTTCAGATTGCAGAAATCCACAAAAAGGAAGTACTCGAAGAAGTGTCACAAAAACCAATCAACAAACCGAAACTAATAACCTAACGTTTGAATTTAGTATATAATCAAAAGTTTCCCACTCCCAAAAACAAAAAGTTTCAGTCCCTTCATAATACACTAAATCAATTTTTTCATGTTTTTCTCACATCGGGGGTGGTCCCTGGAAAAGTCAACTGGGAACATATGCGGATAGAAAGATATACTTTTTCTTCGGACGGATAAGTTTTGCGTCCGAGGGTCGCCCGCGAGGGGTGTGGCATGAGATTCGCTTTATTGCATAGTGAGACATCTATCTTTGGTGCATCCTTTGCCCAAATCTCTACAAATAAGAAGCCGATGGGGAGTGGACGGGGGGCCAATGTCGGGATGTCAATCTTTAGTAGAGCAAAGTCAAAGAAAATGGATAAAGAGATGCTTGACGTCGATAGAGTCTTTGAGAAGATGGTGACAAGTGAAACCTTCTCTTGCTCTATTTCATCTCAATTATAGCCCTTGTTACTACGGAAACTGCAGAGTGAAATGTCAGGCTTCATTTGAGAAACAAGCCGAGAATAGTGAAAAAGTGCATCGCATATTTCCGAGTGTTCTAAGTGAACTTTACGAAAAGTGCCCAACATCATTTATTCACAGCCAACCCAATGTTCTTTCGGAGTTTTTGAAATGACCACAAAAAACAAAAAGAAGGGTGAAGTTATTGCAAAAGATAGCTTCTTTGAGATTTCGCAAAACATCTCGAAATGTCCACAATTCTCTCTCTGCTCGGCTCAAAGTATTCAACTTCATTGACAAAGTTGAACACATCTGCTGCTGAATTCTGAAAAATGGCACTTTCAAGATTAGATGAGAATGTTCGAGTTACCTTGCATGTTTTCATTTCATGTAAAAGTTCCATTTTCACTTTGGCAAAATAGGCGTAGAAAAATGGAAACGTCATAAATATCATGATAACAGATAGAATGGATAAAGTCGCTGAAAAAAAAACCTGTTGTCATAATTTTTAAGACCACTTTCACCTGCAATAACCAGAACAGATTGATAAGCAGTTTTTCTTGAATTCAAAGACATTTTGACAAAGACGGCAAGAGGTGAATTTTATTACAGAATGAGACAGTTCAGTATAGATACAAATACAACGTTTACAAATTGAATCAATTGATTTCTTCTCCTTCATCTGATGAAGTCGTTCTCTATAGTTTCTCTGCTAAACACGCTTGTAGTTTCCCTTTGTACTTTTCTCGTTCCTTTTCACTTTTTAGCTTTCCATCGAATGGCAACGCATCCACTGAAAGTTTCGCCGCAATCGCACACTGAACTCGTTTGGCAAATTGTTCTTCGCTTTCTGAAAATGAGTGGCATGGTGTGGAAGGAGAGAGAGAGTCATCTGATCTACCTGATGACTTTTTGTACATTGCTGGCAAGTAGTAGACATCTATGATAGAACACCAGGAAGTCATTGTTCGGATGAGGTATGGAATGAACGTGTCTTCAGACCAGAAGGCGTCTCCAAACCTGGAATCGCAAAGGATCGGTTTTTTTTTGATACGAAATAATTTTTCACCTAGAGTTTTGCTTCATGGCAATCGGACAAATCGCAGTTTGTCCATTAAAAATTGCTTTTCTGAACTGCAGCACGGTTTTGTTGTTTGAACAGTATCCTTCAGGAAACAGAAGTACTGGATATGCATTTTCATCCTCTTGTTTCGAATGCTCCAGAATTGCTTGAAGTAGAGCATTTCTGTTCTCATCACATGCCCGATCCACAAGAAGAAGTGGCGTCAATTTTCCACCATATTTGTAGAGATACTTCACGAAGCCTCCATGCGATTGTCCTGTGATTGTGTAGCCCGCTCCATCATAATCACATCCAGAATAGATTGTCATAACATCGTTTGCACTCAGATGGTTGGCGACTGCCACACCTGTAACGTTGAAGGGTAATAAACCTGTCAAAAATGCCTTCCATACCTGGAAATTTGGGACGATGCTTCTTATCATGAAAATTGACAATGAGGCCAGTCGATAGATTGAATAGTTTTGCGGATGTGATACCACAGTAGCGAACTGGAATACAAATAAATTGAAAGGAAATGCTCCATTGGTTCTTACAATATTTCATCTCTGCTTGCAATAAGACACATACCACCGATGAAATAGTCAAGAAGACGACCGCAAACGCCATGAAGCATAGTCTCAATGGAAACAAGAATGTCCATCGGAAGGCAAGTCCAAAAATATAGAAGGGCAAGTTCAACTTTTCCTTTGGAAAATGGAGCAATGATGCTTCCTCCTCCTCGATTTCAAATGGTCTAGTCAAGTCGTCCTGCAAAAAAGAAATGATGAGAACCGCATGTTTGATAGATGAAAGCTATGAACTTGAACTCTTATCAGTATGCTCACAGTTTGATGGCTAAGTTTCTAGTGTGATGAATACCAACCTGCAGAAGCGACTGAATTCCTAGAGTGATGAGATCTGTAGATGCTTCGAATGTGTTTTCATAGGCACCTAAAATTGATATATTTTTCTCAAATTTCAAAGCAATTGTCTTACTGTCTTTAATGTGGTCTACAGTCAAGTAGGTTTTCTTGTCGGCTCGTTTGCTGTCTTCGTCATTGTGTTCTTCTTTCCAACCAACAAGTCCTCCAAGAACATCTTCCAGAATTCGAACTAAGATCATAGGGATCCATCCTAGAATTGTCAGACATTTAAAAATAGAACAAGATCACCCCACAGGCAAGATCATCCAATATCTCAGTCCACCATGTACTTTGTTTCATGTGTCATCTTTTTTTTTCTCAGCGCGTAGAATTTTTTTGAGTGTGAAGAATTTCAACCAGCTGATGGGAGAGAGAATGAAAGAGAAAAGAGATATCAAAACACTTGGCGGAAAACTTAGAGAGACAGAAGACTCACCCCAACTTTTTTTCAGCAATACTAACAAAATACTCGCAGTAAAAATGAACGTAGCTATGAATTGAAGAGATGGCATTGTTACACAATGAGAAATGAATGAATGGATGGATGGGAAGTAACTACCTAGAAATATGAAGGAGCTAGAAAAATGGGCGGGGCGATAAGAAACATGTCACCTGTTTATCGCATGATTATCAGAGTAGATGCCGTTATCATCTCCTAGTGTACTTTGAAATAGAAAAAAGTAGTAGTTTGGAAGAGGGGAAAACATTTTGTGATTATGAACTACTGTTGATTGGCAGGTTTAATTATAAAAAGTCATTATCTGTGAATTTGATTGATAATCGTCAAAACGGAGAACCGTTTGAAAAAAAAATGTTGTTGAAAGACTGAGTTATAGGTTTCGAGTTACATAGGAAGAAAAAGAAAACATGTTCGAGATCGTTCAGATGTTTCCAGATTGCACGCTGATAGCACGTTCTTAGCACGTTGACAAGTCAAATGAAATATGTTTTGAACTTTAAGAATCTTCTTGAACACTAAACAGTTGAGAGTTGTTTTTCTGTTCTTGGGTTTATGAAAAAACAACATCGGTGATAAATAACATCGAAACACTGTTCAAACCAATGTGAGTAATATTTAAAAAAAAACACTTTTGTGGATTCAAAATAGTGAACTGTTCAAATTCGATACACAGTTTATGAAATGATTTGATTGTTGAAAAAAGTTCATGAACAGATAAGAGCGGAAGGATGCATGAAAAACACTTTATATAATACTCTGAATTGAAATTTTTATTTTACGCGAATACCTTTCTAGAAAATCAAAAAAAAATACAAACTGAACTTTTTATTTGTTTCCAGTTGTCGCGGTCCTGAAATGCCTGATGTTGAAATGTGCCCATTTTTCATTATTTCCAAACTCCAATATCGGTAACTCGACCTTCAAGAAGCTCAAGTAACTGAAAACTGTTATCAGAGAGGAATGCACGCACATCATAAAAATGGAAGAAGTCTTCACATTTCTTTTTCGCAACACCAGCAGTCTGTTACTATTTCCCTTATCGCGGCTCTTCAACAAATACCTTTATCACTTTCCCCGGGTAAGGTTTCCTCCCGTGACCACACTCGTCTGTTCACATGGATAAACAACGCATTCTGTTATTGATTTTACTTTTATTCCAATCGACTAATGGGGTACCAACACAGAGTAGTCTTCGAATGCGAAATGTATCTGAATTGCCTGACACCTCGTGTATTTACTTCCAACTACGAGGGGTTCCGGTTAAAGTGAATGTAAGTGTTTTTTCCGTACTACCATATGGAAGTTGAACTTTCAGGTAACAAAAAGCAGAGAGAGTTATTTGAATGTCAGAGTGGGTGATGACTTGAGATTACTGTTCGGTTCATGTGATCAAAGTAACCAATTGTCATGCAAACAGTTCTCTTCAAAATTGTCTTTCAGGCATCACATGTGTTATATACAAGAATAATGAGCCATCAACTACTCTGGCAACGGACTCTCGGGATTCAAACCGCATTATAATGCATGTGAGGAAAAATTGCATAATTGCTCTAAAACTTCTTTTTTCAGGCCTATCACGATTCCATTCGATGTAGCGGGCCAAACGGTGTTTTTGTAAAGTTTCATATATTTTCCCAGGGTAAGTTTTTGAAATCAGCAATTTTCTAACGAAATATTCAGCACGTAATATGATGAAAGCTATTTCAGAAAGCGAGAAATTTTTCAAGAAAGCAATTATTAAGGAAAATGCTCAGAATCTTACTCTAGGATGTTTGGGAGGAATTTATACGACAGATGTAAAACTGGTGGAGAACGACAAGGAACTAGATGTTGCATATGATCCATTGTAAAATGATTTTGAAATTTCTAACATTAGAATTTTTGATATAGGCTTGGATTCACACTTGACAAAACGAAACATCCTCGGAGTCATTTTTATCAATGTCAATACCAAGATGAAAGAATTTGTTTTGATCACCCAAATTTGATGAATAGAAATGGATTTGGAATGAGAACGGTAAGCTGTTTTTTTAATAGTCTCACCATTATCTTGCACGTGTCCCAATATTTTCCTGATTAAGATCAAATATCTAACATCAATGATGGTTCAATGCGAAGCCGATCAAAATTTCATCAAGAGTTCGAATACTTCGGTGATGCTCGCATGTCCAAATCGGAAGCACTGTCCTGTGGTATTGAAATGGTCAGATTATATCATTCATCTATGTGATATTTCAGCCAACAATTGGCACAACTCCTGGTTCAACCAATCTGTTTTCCGCACAAGTTCAGATGAAGAATGAAACGGATTCGAATTCATACAAATGTGTTTTTATGCGGAATGGAAAAATAGAATCAATTGCTTCTGATAGAAGTGAACAAACGCAGGTATGATTTTCAATCTCTATTCCTTAAGAACTTCGATATATCTAGATACACAACTTGGTAGTTCAAGTGTTGAAGATTGTAGCAATCATTACTGTGATTTTGTGGCTGCTGAAAGTTTATTACTGGCCCAAAGAGAAGAAGAAGTGAGTAATCAAACCTAATAAAAAACTTAATTATTCAACGTTCAGGAAAGACAACAAATTTGACGAGGAGTCCCTGATCGAAGATGTAAAACATTGAAAACAAATCTATAATATTTAAATTTTTTTTAGAGTAAAAGACTTGGCGACGGTCATTCCTCCGAAATTTTACTCACAAAGCACAAGTTGAATGGCAACGAAATCGTGATCAAATGTAAGTTCCATATCAAATCTTAATTTGAAAAATGTGTCTGTCAGGTCTCAAAAACCCGTCACAATGCCAAAAAGAGTTGTACTTCTTCAAAAAAGCCCGGCACGTCAACATCATCGATCCGTTAGGGTATCTCTACATGACTGAGAAAAAGTAATCTCTGAGATTTAGTATTACTAAAAATGAGAAATTTGCAGTACATTCTTCAACAGACCTATCAAAAGTTTGGTTTTACCGTACTATCAAAACTTTTGTCTTGAGAAGTTCATCAGGCAGTTTCACCCAGTGAATAGGATAAACGACGTGTTTTATGGCAAAGTAAGTGTCATCATATTTATCAATCAAGAAGGTCAGCAAATTCAGAAATACGACGAGAAAAAGCCGAACGAATCGAAGGAGATAACCATAACCTTGTTTGACATGGTATCTATGGGATGGCAGATTGCTACAGCGCTAGAGCATTTGAAGAGAAAAAAGGTGAATGAAGGAATAAAAATTTTTTAAAGCTTTCTTCTCAGATTACTCATCGAGATGTAGCAATGAGAAACGTGTTGGTGACCGACAGCCTCGTTTGCAAACTAACCGATTTCGAGCGGGCCAAGAAAGGAGAAACTGAGAAAATCAGTGTTGTCAAGAAATTGATTTACTCGATCAGATCGAAAAAGAAAACAGTTCCAACAATGTATCCCGAAGAATGTGTTGGAGGAGCTTATTACTATTCAGTAATCTTATGAAACGAAGGTTTTACACGGGTTCATATTATTTCAGACAGAAGTGTATTGTTTCGGATTGCTCTTGCTAGAAATGTTTCAATTTGTAAAGTCTTCAAACCCGAAACGGGATCAACCGATGCACTGTCCCTCTAACATGTGAGACTGCGCTTTGATTCGAAATATCACAAAGTTTCTTTCAGATATGACTTAATCACAGATTGTATAAAAAGTGATCGAAGACAACGAATTGAAATTGGAAAATGTGAAAGCGAACTCAGATTTGCGACAAGACAACTGAATGAAGATGTTTGTTGTTTCCAAACAGTAAGCTTCAATGAAAATTTTTTCAGAAATTCGCTGAGCTGGAGTCGAGGCTCAATGATGGAGGGGGAGATTCATTCAACACCGTTAAACCTGGTGATGGAGAGGATTCAGATTACCGTGAACTCGACTATGATCTCTTTAACTGAACATTCATTCATACTCGATTCATTTGATCTCGCATACGTGTCCTATCATATCTACAGTTTCAGGAAGTTTATTATAATAAAATAGGAAATTCATTTCAATTGTTTCAAAACACATTCTAATAGTTTGATAGTCTGCTTATGAGCCAAGTTCTTATTCATACATTCTGGAAACACCGATGTGATTGTGATACTTGATTTAGCCTCAGCAGATACTCCTTTTTGATTTGAACCAGGTCGAGTAAACTGAAAATTGATTGTAATCTTTAACATTAGATTTTTTTATTTCTTACATGATACACCATGAATTTTTCTCCAGAGCTACCGAGGTAATCACAGCTGAACCGATTTGCACTTTTGAGTTGTCGAACCCAGTTGATGTCGTTTTTGTACTCATCTGAATTCAGAAAATAGATAGAATCTTTATCACTAACTCACCTGAAATGTAGGTGATCTCTTTTTGAACATCATCGAATTGTATTCGGTAAGCGTACATTTCCAGAAAGAATTCAGAAGGCTTCAGAAACTTTGAAAATTTGTCTTCCTGATCCATGGATCCTGAAAATATATTATTACTTATTTGAACGTCGATCGAGATCCAACCTATATCTAATGATTCCACATCTTTTACAACGTTAGGCTTCACAGTTTTCTCCAGACATTGATTGAACAGTGGAAGTGTTGATATTCGAGAGTTCACAATACTTATTGAGCATAGTTCTTGTATCAAAGAGTTGATTTGTTTCTTTCCATAAGATAATAGAATGTCCATTTTTTGAGTCATCGTCTGAAGAAAGATGAACTAACAAGAGTTTTCAGTCTCTACTACCAACCTTTTCATCCATTGTGATTCTTGTGAACACTGAGGAATTTAGCGACATTGTGGAGAGTGCACTTCTCCATGAACTGATTGAGAATCTTGAGTCAGATCTTGGCTTTGGTGTTGTTGAGTCTCTATTGATGTGAAGTACTTCGGACTCGATTTGATTCCATATAGACTGAAAACTACAAGTAGTATTGGTCGATTCAAAAGATAATAGTTTCCTCGGTTAAACTTTTCCAGGACAATAGTTCACGTCATACCTCACGTCATCTTAACTAACTTTTCATTTCCGTTGCACAAACTCACTTTGAAAAACGAAGATGCTCTCGAGGGGTTCTTCATGAACGCTGCGCAATAAGTGTCTGGAAGTGGTTTGCGGTTGAGAAAGAGGATGTGAATGTCATTCATGGTTTTGCGAACTTCTTTCAGGTCTCTGAAATAATTGTAATTCCTTTTGTTCCTGCTCATTTCGTCTCTCTCTCACCTATTCAAATCTTTGCTGATTCTAAGTTGGTCGAGTTGTTTTGAGAACAGGTACAAATATCTGATCAAAGTGTTTTCCGATGATTCCACTAGACACACTAATGTCATATTTTTGAAAACAGACGCACTGATAACATTGACATAATACGGAATAAGGCCGGCCGTTGAGCGGAGCCAGAACTAAAACAGAGAACATATAAGCGATAGACAAGACACAAACTACTCACTTGCTCAATTTGACTGGTTGCATCACATTTCGTTGTATTTGAAACAATGTTCAGAAGATCGTTGGTGTTGAGTCCTCTCAAGACATCGTCATTTCCTTCGACAGAGTTATAAGTGGCGATGATATCGCCATGGCATAGCAACAAACATCTAGGATCAAATATGAGATGATCATTACAAAGTTAATCTAGTCACCTGTTGTTTCCAACAAACACATTGAGCTGGGAAGCAATCTTTTGGAATGCTTCTTTCAGTTTTGTGATTTTCTCAGAGTAAAACACTCTCCGTCTAATATCAATGAAGGCTGGAACATGAAAACAAATATAAATTACAAACCCCAATCACTCACTTTTTGGGTTGTATGCTATTTTTCTCGAAAACGCAGCGGCAAGATGCTCTTTTGGTTTTTTGACAGTTGTCAGATCTGTATGGCAGAACGCAATCAGTGGTCCGAACAGAGTCGCGATTGTATTCTCGATTGTCTGGGACACTTCAACTCGTTTATGATCGCTGAAAACAATTATGGGGTAGTAAAAGTTTTACGACAACTCACTCTTTGGCAAACACCAATACAAGATAGTTGTGATAAAATTTCGAAATCGATATCGTTCCAAAAGGTGACGACATTCGCTCGATTGGATCTTTCGTTTTCTCACTTGTGGATCTGTACAAGAGTATGAGGGGAAGGAGAATATGGGAAATTTCAGATGAATCAAAAACCATCGGATTTATTGGTTTCTTCAGTGACGATGAGGATGATTCAGGTTCTGAAAAAAATGTTTTGTGAGTACGCAACTTTTAGTGATTCACCTTCTGTACAAGTGGAGCTTCCTACTCCACTGGAAACTGAATCCACTTCGGATTTTCTGCTTGTGATTTCGGAGTGCACCAAGCTTTGGAAATTCATCTTAAGAAAAAATTATGTGAAAACAGAAAAAAATCATGCATACCTTGAATTCATCATTTCCGTCGAGAAAAACAATTGAGTTTTGTTCGTTAACAACAACATAGCCGAACATTTTCAACAAGTTAACAATCTGGAAAACGGTAAGAATGTAGTCACAAAAAGTGGAAAAGAGGTGAAGAGTCGCGACAAGCTTATCAAAATTGAATTCAATCAACCTCAAAACTGTGTTAAGAGTACAGTGTCTCTATCAACTAACTCCGGGTTATTATTATTAGTTCACATTCACATGACGATGATGCCAATTTCCATGGGTTAATCTTGTGATTCTGATCTGTTTCAATGGAACATTCTTCGTATTTGATTTCAAAGTTTTCCAAAAGCTCGCTTTCACGGCAATTTCAGCATTAAAACAACTTTAGTGAAGCGGTACGCTATTCCCGTTGCACCTCCCTTGAAAAAAAAAGTTCACCATGAAAACTATATCTATTGATTTCGAAAAGTGCAGTTCTCTTGATCATGTGAATTCGTCATGTCTCGGTCGTTACACTCTCTTTGTTTTAATGTTTGACCTCTGTTCCAGATCGATATAACTTTATTCTCAATGCGCACCATTTGAGATCAGAAGAACACACATAAATACAATGATAAGATAGGAATGGTGATGGAATAAAAAAAAAGGAAAATGCAAATGTCAGAATTGTTGGAGGGAATTGGAATGATTAGATCGGGGGCTAAAACAAATAGAAAACAAAATAGTGGTGATGAATAATAAAACATGGAATGATGGGAGCCAGTTTGATTATGACTTATCAATTGGACTACTAGTCTGTTCGAAACCAAAGATACTTATTTTATCAGACTGAAAGTGAGGATGAAAAGTAAGAACATAACGAGGATAACCGTTGGAAGGAGAAGCAAACCGCCATGACAATGAGATGTGTAGTTTGAATAATGATTGCCTTTGTCTCAAACTCATTATTGATAACAAAACACATGACTGTATTTCCTATTATTCTGACTTCTGCACGCTCAAAGAGCGCCTGATTGAGTGTATGCACTTGGAATTACTTCCGGTATCAGTACCTTCACTTTTTGGACGGATTTTCCTCTCTTCCAACACTTATCGACATCGTGTTTTACAACTTTGTACATTACAATTGACGCTTATACTTCAAGACCGTGTGAATAGGAAAACAACTATTTGCGTCAATGGGAAACTGAAATCAAAACCAAGGAAGAGAGCATTTCTTCTTCTGTATATAGCTGGCGACTTTTCAACTTTGAACGCTAGCTCTAACATCATCGATTGATAAGAAACTGCATGATACAGTAGAGAGGGAGAGTAGGGAGTATTGAAGGTCGCTGCTCGTGACGTCTGGAAAATTGATGATAAGATAGTGCGCACAGAAGGCTAAGTGGATTACATGTACTTATGAGTTCTCGACAGAAGTGATGTTGGTAAGAGCATTTAGTTCAGATGAGTGCTTCATCTGCTTCATCGACGGCTTCCGCTTATGCTTTTCTCGTGCCATCAGAAGACCTGATGTGACCACTGACATGGCGATAGCAGCGAGTCCAAGCCAGATAGACACAAAGAATGCACCTCTGACATCCTCATTCGTTGTCCCTTTACTGGCAAATCCAGAAATCCACACTCCAGAAATAATGGAGACTCCGTTGATCAAATTGGTGAAACCAAGTGCGTAGGCGAGCTGTGATGGTCCGACAATAGCAACAAGGAATGGAGCCAGGCATGCTTGATAGAGTCCTGAAGCAAAAATACTGCATGACAAAAAAGGTCGAAACTGTACCAATTCCAATACCAGCGAATGCGTTTTGAATTCTGAACTGCCAGAATTTGTAGCAGAAGGCAGCTGATGATAGAGATAACTGAGCAATGACGTAACTCACAATCATTATGATACCATTATGGACCTGAAAAAGGTCAGTGGCGATGGGTGTGAGCCAATGATAAAAATCATGAAAATTGGAAATTTTTCTGACGAGTGAAACAAAAATAGAAAGTAGAGAACAAATATTGCAATAATTTGTTTTAAACAGCGGTTAGCTTTCCGATTTCAATCTTCAAAAATGAACTCACCTTGTTCAGACTCATTACAAATGTGATGATGAACTTTCCTACAATACTCGCTAATCCTTGGAATCCGTAAATACCCTCTTTGCTGGAATTTTGGAATCATTGTATAAATTGAAAGAAAAACACTTGCTCTTCAATGTTTTCTGACTCCATCAAAATCAGAATATTGGCGATGTAGATGAAGGTAACAGAAGATGCGAAGAAACAAGCTATCAAATGAAAATCAAACTCGATCTTTTTACACACCTGAAAAATTACATAAGTGATTAAAACAATTTTCTTTGAAAATGAATCTCACCTTAAAGGCAGATCCAAACGAAAAACTACTCGTTTGCTCTGATGGTTGTTTCGATATGAACAATCCCATTACGGCAACCACCACGTAGAATAAAGACAGAAACCACCATGCCGGTCCCCAACTGCCATACTGGAAAAGAAAATGTGTTACTTTCAACAGGATAAAAATCGACATCATACTTTGACCATGATCCATTTCAATGTTTTGGGCAGAAGGAAAATACCGAGACCTGGACCAATAGAAATAGCTGCCATAACTGTGTTTCTCTTCTTCTTGAAATATTCACATTGAATCGATATGATTGAATTCCTCATCAAACCGCAACCGATTCCTGAAAACGAAACGGAATTGTTTCAACACCGAAGAACTTACTTACCAATTCCCAAAGTTGCCAACATTAGAAGATAAATTGACTGGCAAAATGGTCCAACCACAAAACTGCCACCAGTCAATGCAGCACCGACTATAATACTGATCCTCGCACCCGTTCGTTGATAGAAAATTGAGCAGAAGGGTCCTGAAATTCAATATTAAGAGAAAAGCCCCATAACAGGAAATCACCTAAAATGAGACTTGACGCCATAGGAATAACTAAAACTGCAGTGTCTGCTTCATCTTTTGTACAATTGTAAGTCTTGATGACTGGTTCCACAAATCCATTCATCACCTAAAATCATTTGAACTCTGGAAAATAGTTTACTGGATCTTTCTTTTGAAACGATCTATGATTTCGAACAGTCAAAAAAGAGTGGGAGACAAAGTACATTTATCATAGTTTAAAGGTGACAAATTTTTTTCACTGAAAAGGAAAAGTGTACGTGTAGAAGAGTTTTAGAGTTCATTCTGCTTCAATAGAGCACGTGACTGTCAACTAATTCAAAGTAACAAAAAAACGATACCTGCCGAACACCAGTTTCCGCGAATAAAATGTAGAACCCGAAGATGGCCACCCAGATATTCCTCCATTCTGATGGTTTTGGAGTATCATCAATAAAAACCGCTCTCCGTTGTCCGGGCGGCCGAGCTCGACGAATGTTTGATCGGACGGCTCGCTCAATAGCCATGTTCAGAAATGCGAGAAAAAGTCAGATGAGACGTCTGAGAGTGTACCAGTTGACGCACTGTGGGAGACAAGAAAAATTGCAGCAAACAGAGAAAAGAGAAACGCCAAATGAGTTTCAACAGCGCTCTGTTTCTTATCACCGATTTTCCTTTCTTTGCATATTCACCTTTATGACTTTTTTGGCGTTACTCGCCTTCTCGCTTCCATCAGAAAGTTTGACTGTGATCAATCTCTCTCTCCCTCTTTCCACTAAACCGTGAGCTCGCACACACCTATGTCGTCGTCGCCTCCAAAGAGTTTAATTGCTTTGCTCAGTGCTCATTCACCCTTTTTCTTCCCTTAACACCCTTAACCGACACTATCGACTCTTCCTTATCAGTCCCCCCAAAAGTGAAAAAAACTGAAGAGAGAAGATGATTTCATGGAATCATCGAAGGCTTTCTGCTGAAAAAGAAAAAAAACTTGTCTTTGCTGTGGAGTGATATGAAGGACAAAAATGCCTCCGTGAGAAATTGATTTTCTATTTTTGAACTGGAATTGAACTGTTTCTTCAAAGAAATTAAGGTTGTGAGAGTGAATCTAAATTTTCACACGATCTTTAATTGTTTCTCAATCAAGGCTTACAACGTTGACACACAGTTTGTTCTTAAAGCATCTACTTAAAAACGTAAGAACCTATCTCAATAGTCATCACTCGTAAATCGTAATCATCAAAACCTACTTTTTCGTTTCTACTTTGAACTTGTTATTCACCTTTTGTGTGTTATACATTGATCATTTTTCGATAAGCCGTCTCATCCTGAACATCGCTCTCTGTCTTTCACTTTTCCAGCCAGACTCGCTACGTGACGTTTGTGAAATGAAATGACTTCGTTGAAAAATCTATTATGTTTAGGGTTGTTCGAGCAGAAAAAAGTAAGAGATGGTAGGGTGAAAAAAAAAGACAGTCATGAAATATGCCAACGAATGAGAGTTTGGTTTTGGTGGTGTAACAAAAGGAAAGGAGTATGTTAAGTATAATATTATGGGAAATAAAATAAAGGACTTGAGCAAAAAAATTAACAACTGAACAAGAAAAAGGGAAGAAGAGATGAAATGACAAATTTGGAAGCACAAGGGATGAGTAGATGATGATGATTTTAATGTAATTATCGAACAGTTACGAGTTGAATAGAAAAAGTCTCTAGCAGAAATCAATGATGATAACACGAAGCTTCTCGGCCACAGTCTGTGCAGCATCGACAATATCCATTGGATTGAGAATGGGACTGTTGCATTTGCAGTTGAGAAGCTGTAACAATAAATGGGTTGAGGACTTTGGCTGAATCTTGAATCAAAAATGATTTTTCGTCTGGCTAATTATTGCTCAGCAATTTCCTTTTCATCCAAATATATCAATACACGTAGCAATGAACTTCTCCTACTCACCACCACTGCGTCCTTCAGCAATTCCATATTGTCGTTTCTCACGTAGGGCGACAACATGTTGATAAGGTTGTTGATAGCACACGAGATCTGTAATAATTTCGCAATTCGTACTTGTTTTTCGAGTCCCTCTTTCTTTCTTACATCATGAGCTCCGTGGCTGGCATTCAAATCCAAGTTCCCATTTTGTCCATGTTGGAGCAGCGTTTTGATGTGGCGAGTCACCTTCTCGCTTTGCTGAATCACTTTGTTTTTGATTTCTGGAAGGATTTGGAAATTCGCAGCATCGACTAGTCTACTAATCCCACCTTCTTTGTTAAGACCATTGTGGTTCTGAGAAGAGCGGGAGAGGGAAGAGGAGCTCTCCAACATGGAGTCTTGACGTCGCTCCACTTTTTTGTCCATCCGGTGGTCATTCGAGTTTCTACGATCGCTTGAGTTTGATCTCCAACGAGCGCCCCCTCCATCGATACGGTCTTCGCTATCTCTGAAATTATCGTATGCCAATTCTTGTGTCAAGTGAGTTCACTGTCATCTAGACATTTTGTTCGTTGTTTAATGTTTTTGTACTGAACAGCTGGACGCAACAGTGCACTATACATCTGTGATTTTATGAGGCTCGATAATCCAGCTGTCTCAAAATAAACTCAACGGGTATGTGTACTCCTCCAGAATGACTCACCTTCTCGAGAAGCTCTGCTGAATAGCCTGGGTTGGAATGATCCGTTCTGGTGTTTCGGCGATGGCCAACGGTGATGGCATACGTCTTGTCATGTTCGTTCTCTTCAAGTTATACAAGTCGTCACGGAAAGAAATGAGTTCCGAGTTAAGGTTGATGTTCTGTGCCTGGAGGCTATGAACCAATCTGAAAAAGATTTTGAGTTAGCAAATCTTCATTCAATTCTTACTTGGTCAAATCTTCATTCTGCTTCGTCACAGTCAGCACCATACTTTCGGCAGCAATGAGGCGCTCCTTCATCTCCAACACTTCATCCCAGATTCTACCGTTCATCTCGTGGGCGGTATTTGATTGCGAGTTGGGCAGAATTCCAGAGGTTGGAGAACAAGAGTACCCCGCCACCTCATCATAGTCAGCGTAATCGTTCTTCCGCGTGATTTTCATCGGATTTTCGCTGGACTTTCTCATAGATTTCGGCGGATCCTGCATTGGCGGCAGCGGATCCCCAGTTATTCTACGTTTCTGGTCTTTGATGAGGTCGATGAGCAGAATTGTAAACTGAATCGGAGTGAACTTGGCAAGTTTTTGTCTTCTTTGGTTGCGGGCAGCAGACATGTGAGAGGATGACTGAAAAACAAGGTACAAATTTGTGGCTTTGAAAATTAACTTACCGGCAAGAATACATTAGTTGGTCCTTTGGCGGTTTTAGCCCATTTTGTCATGTTCCAGTTGACTTCATTTTCTCTGCGGACAGTCTCATCAAATGCATCCTCACAGAGGTCAAAAAACTGTCCCTTTGGTAGAACCGAAATGGCAGCTCTAGAGTCCTTGGTCTTTGTGAGAAACTGTTTCTCGGTGACTTCTGGGATGAAAAAGTCCTGGTTGCTTCTATGATCGGCTTTTCTGTTGCACATGAAGAACGAGAAGCGATCAAAGACATAGAAGTAGAAATCTTTGATGCGATCAGCAAGTTGATTCTGAATTTCTATGTTTCATTACGATGGTCTTTTGGCCAAGGCTCACTTCTCTGGCAACCATGTATGGAAGGTCTCCCCGATTGTTTTGAACATTGATATCAGCACCGTAGAGGAACAAAAGCTCAACTTGATTTGAGTTTCCCTCTCGGGCAGCAACGTGAAGCGGCGTATCACCGGTTTCCGGATCAGGAAAGTTGACGTCGGCGCCAAGTGCAATGAATCTGCAAAACATGTTCCTTCAGAAGCTCAACGTTTGAGTCTTAGGAACTTCATTCCTACATGGAACGTTAGTCACTTTTTCTCACCTCAGTGTAACATGCGCGTAATCACTACGAACACATGCAATAAGCTGTTTGTTCAAGCTATTCTCCATGTCTTCATCTTTCCCCCGTCTTGGTTGAAAAGTCATTTTCTCATACTTTTCCTTCACAAATTGCTCCTTAATATGCGACGGATCTCTGAAAACAATTCTCGTAATTTCTTCGAATTCAGCGATTCCTTCTCACTGTGGCAATGGTTTCTGGAATTTTGTGGATCCTTCGTACAATGCACTCTCCCAAATCATGTTTGTGTTTGATCTGAAACAATTCACTCTTTCCTGCTCTTCCAAGTAAACCCACGTGTTAAGAGCGTGAACAAGACGAATGTGTTCCTCATCCCAAGCACTCTTGCGCAGATGACGGAGATAGCTCACCGATGGGCCTGTGAGTGTACTATTTATTGATTGTAAAAAGGGGTCACGTGTGCGCAGAACGTGCATACGCTAATGTTTCTCTAATACTAAGAGAGTTATGAATACAGCACAAGTGTACTGAAAAGAAAAACTTAAAAAACTCACCAAGATAACTGTGAAAGCAAAAACATTCCGAGCAAATGACAGTTCCCTTCTTGACGGATGCCCATTCAACCTCCTTTTTCCCACAATCGTCACATTCTTTTTGCTCTAGCGAAGTGATTACTGAAAAAAAATACTAAAATTACCATAAAAACTGTGAAAAATAGCGAAAAACTCACAGTCCAGC
This sequence comes from Caenorhabditis sp. 40 LS-2015, assembly GCA_900536305.3. Lineage (NCBI taxonomy): Eukaryota > Metazoa > Nematoda > Chromadorea > Rhabditida > Rhabditidae > Caenorhabditis > Caenorhabditis tribulationis. The sequence goes on along the minus strand of LR545667.1, from coordinate 98,997 downwards.
GCCTCGGCCGTATACATTCCCTATACGCCGTCTTCAATCGTACCTGCAAACAACGATAAATGAATGAGAAGATATGAAAATGTATGTGAAAACTTCAACTAAAAGATACGACTAAAGACTACTAAGTGATTGTATCATTTTGACGGCGAAACTTTGCAAGCAAGGCCGTTTCGGATCTCATCAACTGCGCGCATTCCAAGTGTTCGCAGTAATGCGTCGCTCTTTGCGTCAAGAGGTTTGCTGGCGCGTTTGGTGAAACACATTGCGCACTCCCCGTGCACCCGTATTAACGGGGAAAATTACCTTCATTTATCGTTTTCTGCCATTTCTTCATCATAATTTCTGATTTCAGGCAGTCAAACATGTATAAAATAATCGGATTGATGTCCAGAGATGATTGGATATACACTGGACTGCTCCTTTTCTCGTTTGTAGCGTCGTATTACATGCGAAAATTGGGCAGCAATATATTGGCATCCGGAGCGCTGGGATTCGCAATGGCTGTTTACATTATCGGTGAGATATCTCCAAGAAAAATGCTTAAATTTATCATTCAGGTATCAAAATTGCCTATTCACTTGGGATTTGTGTGATCGCCGTGCTGATTCAGCAGTTCGGTAATAAAAAGTGAGGATTTTCGTCTGAAGAAATTCATTAATGGTCCTTATTGCAGGAGTGTACCCTTCCACGTCTTCTTGACCACTTTTGCTTATCTAATGTTCGTTCGATTTGCTCATTACATCCTGCCAGTGAATGAAGTCGCTAGTCATACTAACGTGATTCAACTGATCATCACCCTCAGAGTGAGTCTTCGAACTCAGAAAAACATTGAAAATAGTCGTGCTACAGTTCTGCTGGAGTCTGTGAATGTCAAAAACAAGGCCTGAACAATCTGACGCACCTCTTGTGCATCTCGTTTTACTGACAATGTCTCGAATTGTGAAGATTAACCTTCCTAGGTTTTTTTTCCTCTAAACTTAAACTGAATATTTTTCAGATTATTGGCATTACGTTTGAGGAAAACGATGCATGGGTGAACAAAGACGATGAGAATCCCATAAAACGATATTTGACACAAATGCCAACACTGCTGGAGAAGTTCGCATACTTTTATCATTTCTGTGGTCTATTTACAGGTAGGCGTCCAACTTTTGACCTGGATGTCATTGAATAAACACATTTCAGGCCCTTACTACACCTACCAAATGCTGCTGGATTCTCAAAACCCTGTGCTCGCATCTTGGGACTTTACACCTGAAGTTAAGTCTCGCTTCTCCCGATTGCTATGGTCTGTGCCAGCGTTTGTCATCACCAATCACTACTTTCCGCTGGATGTGAGTTCATTAAATTATTTCAATTCAAAACTTCCCTCTTTTCAGACCCTACGTTCCGATGCAATCTGGGAAGTCTCGTTCTTCACTCGCCTCGTCTATGCTGCAATGATTTTCGTCGTATTCAAAACAAGAGTATACAGGTTGGAGACCGCTGTCCATATAATGAAGCGTGACCTGGTGTTGTTTTTTCAGCGCGTGGGCTATAGCCGAGTCAATTTGCGTTATCCTTGGAATTGGAATTTACCCAGCTGCTTCCAAACCAAAAATTATTGTCGGACCAACTGACCTAAAGGAGTTCGATAGTCTTAAGGATAAGGAATACATTGACATGAACAGTGATGCAATCGTGAATTTGGATATTCCAAAGGTAGGAAATTGGCAAGACTAGCAGATGTCGACGGTTCGCTTCAGGTTGAGTTCTCCGACGGATTCCGTGATGGTATGAAGGCGTGGAACAGATCCGTCCAGACTTGGTTAGCTCTCTACGTGCACTCAAGGGTGAAGGTGATGAGAGTCGAGACGACTATGCTGGTGTCCGCTGTTTGGCACGGAACCTACGCTGGATATTTCATGTAAAAAACTTCTGAAAACGGAAATTCAATCAAAAAATTGTGGTTCAGGTCGTTTGGAGTCGTCGCAATGTGTGCAATTCTGGAAGATGTTATTTTCAAGTTGGTCCCTGCTAATCCAGAAACCGGATTGCGTCCACAATGGTTCCGTATACTGTAAGTTTAGTTCTAACTCAAACTCGTTTAAAATCACCGTCATTCCAGGTATACCCACACCATCCGATGCCGCGGCTTCGAAATGCTAGCCACAGGATTCCTGCTCAAAAACGCAACCGATGTCCATCACTTCTGGTCTTCAATCTACTACTGGTTACCTCTTCTCTGCATTCCATTCTACATCTACAGTGTGAAAACCGCTACTCCAAAGCCGAAACGATCTCAAAAGACTGAATAATTATTATGTCGTATTCTTGTTGACTAGTTCAGTATTTATTGTTACTTATCTCATTCCTTTCTAGTCAAATGACCACTCAGCTAATGTTTGTTGTTGTACCTGCTGACTTTTTTTGTGGATTTTGTTTTGTGAAATGAATACATGGTCTCGCTTTTCATTGATTCGAGTGGTCTACAAGGAACGGAATTCTTTGTTGATCGTTTATTTAGAATCGCTTCACATGTGCTTCCCCATTCAGGTGTTCGTTTCGTTGAACAAACAAAGCGCTACTGGGTTAATGCTGATGGAATGTGAGAAAGATATACTTGTGAACTGCGAACCGCGCGGCGCCACCCAGGCTTTCATCCCTATCAAGAATCACGATACCCGTCAGCATCCTTCCTCGTTTTGTCACTCCTCCCATCACTAAATGTGTACTCAAAGCACTCGTTTCTCCTCTTCCTTGTTTTCGTGAACCGATCAAAATAAACAAAACGAGGTTACTATAAAAAGGCGAGTGGTTCTCGATTAAAGCATCATCACCCAATTTTGACCACTATGAACTCCAGAATCTTCCTTCTCGCCTTCATCGTTGCTCTTTTCACAGTCTGCTTTGCTCAGAGAAAAGGTGACTTAACTAATTATAGTGCTTTCAAATCTATAACTTTTCAGAAGACATCTTTGCTCGCGCCGTTGGACCATGTATTGCTGACAAGTGTCAATCTAGACATACCTGCTACTACGGACAGTGTATCCCAGACGGAATTGCTCCAGCTATGCCAGCCCTTGACAAAAGTGAACACTATTCCATTTAGTGAATTTCAAAACTAAAATTTTTTCCAGATGCCGCCATCGGACCATGCATCAACTACTTGTGCCCAGGCAACTCTTTCTGCCACCAAGGAATGTGCTACAACAATTAACTCAACTCTTCGAATACTGGTTATGCCTGAAATGTACTATATTTTGTACAACCTCATTCACCCGAATTTCACCAAATCCTTGTATTATATAAAACCATTATATTCCGAATACTGAGTGTTCAGACAAAAACTACTTGGTTCGGAAAACACCTGGCGGCGATTTGTCGTTTTCCATTACCGTAGGAGCGAGTTGACAGCGAAATGACCTAATAACGGCTTCCGATGAACGAACGTGAGTGTATTAAAAGGGTTCTCCCAATCGCTTCCTTTCTTTTCATCTTCCCTTCCCAAGGGCTCTCACATTGTCGAATCGACTTCCTAGCAGACGTAATGGCACCATAAAACTGACGAACACCCGTCTTGACGGTTTCAGGTACCAATCCGAAGGTTGGACCCTAACTGTTCATGACATTCTAAGCCATTAGGAGGAAGAAGAAGAACATTCAAACGAGAAAAGGCGGAGAGAGAAAGATAAGTGCCATAATTGCGTAACGACCGACTGTAAAGTGATACAAAAGTGCGAAAGATCGAGTTGAGATAAACCGAATCCGGATCGGGAAATGACCGGGTGGCGGCGAACGCACCGGTAATTATTTTCTCTCCTCCGTTCGCTGCCTACCGTGTAACATTGATTGATGAGGTGCCATTAAACAATATCTTCCATTCAAATCTTTTCACACTTTTTATGGCTCAATTTCAAACAAAAAACGGCTGCGAATAAAGATTCGGGTAGTTGACGCGTATTTATGGTACGTGAGAAAAATGTTAAAGTCAATATTTTATTATTTTCGGCTTTACAGAGTGTCCAAATAAAGAGACAAAAAAAGGAACCAGACAGAATGCATGATATGAAGCAATGGAAACTTTTCTTTGTTCTGTTCAGAGTCTCGAAACACCCATTCCGAGGAATCAAACTTATTTTTCTTAAAGATTTCTCTAAATGACACTTTCTAGATGGGAAACGGTGAATTTCTAAAACTGGGTTGTTTAGAAAGTGTGTTTTTTTTTTTGACGAGAAATGCTGGCTGGGTGATAAAGTGAAAAACAGATGAGAACAAGTATGTTTTTGAAAATCGTCATATTCAATTGGATTGTATAGTCAGAACCTAGGAAATGAGGTTTTAGAGCAGGCAAAGTTTCAGAGAGAATTTTTGAATTTTGAATATGTATTGGAGGACTGAGAAGATGAGTAACATGGAATCGGCGAACGTAGGGAATGAGAAGGGGGCAAATGTCATTTTGTGAACAGTATTCTGTAGAGCACAACTCTAAATGCTCCGTGTATTTTGATTGAGGAGGGAAAAGTCTGTGGTCTACAGAACAATGCATAAACAGGGAGTATGTGACAGCATATAAAAGGGGAAACCACGGGGACAAACAGTATAAAAAGCTCATAGAAAATTTAGTGATCGGATAAAAAATGAAACGTTTCTAGAAAAATGCAGAGATGTAACCATTGACCTTTCAGACCACAGAAAAGTCGGAGAAACCCAGAAATGTATGGCCAGGGAAAAAAAAATCGAGAAGAGGGGAACCAAGTGGAAAAAAACGAGATGATGATGTTGACTGGAATTCGAATTAAAGAGAATGACAGTTGTACGGGGGAGAAATGTTCAACAGATGTCCATGTCTAGACTCTAAGCTCTCCAGTAGTGCTCATGGACTTGTGTGATGTCGCTGATCTCGTGCATTTGACTGTGGCCCAGAGATTGATCAATTGAGTTGAGCACCGCCGACACTGGTAGGCTCATACCAGAAGTGAGCGCTGGGATATCTGAAATGATGACTCATTTGCTTTTGAACTTTCTCAATGCCTCACACTCCCCCCGGGGGAATGGCGCGTTGGCGTGTGCCCTCACCAAAAAATGTATAGGTAAACGTATCGTGCTGATCCCAACGCATAATATTGTATTGGACATAGATGTGAGGTGACAGCCAACAGAGGCATATGTCACACAACAGACAAAAGAAATAGTGAGGGAATGGAAGGCCGATACAGTTGCTGGTGGAAAAAGAAGAAGGACTGCGTGCAAGCAGAGGATTACGGTAGCGTTTTGGAATGCGTGGGTTGAAAGTTTTGAAGTCGTGATTGCGAAGGATCCGGAAGGATTTGAATAAGAAAAGATCAAAACAAGCTAGTCACTTTTGCCTCCTCCCAAGATTCTTCAGTCATCCCTCTTCTACACCTTTCAACACATTAAACCTAATGATTAAACCCGCTGTTTTATCACCTTGCCAAAATTTATGAGGTGCTTTCTGTCGCCCCACAATGAGAAAAGAAGGAGAGAATCTAGAACAGGACATTCGAATTACCTCCAACCGACGTTGTTACCGGACTCATCGACTGCTGAAATCCATGTCCGTTGGTTGGCATCCGGGCGTACTGAAAACAATCGAATTATGATAGAGGTTGCGGGAGCAAAGACTACTTACATGGAATGGGTCATATGGGGAACGACCTGGCTGGAACATGTGATGTGTTTGGAAATCCGCTGGTGGCTGGTATGGCGCCATCGAGAGACCGGCGTTGGCGAATCCAAATCTAAATTTGATCAAATGGTGAAAAGATGAGAAGAATGAGGTTCACTCAAAGGACTGAGGCTTAATGAGTAGCTACGTATTGGATTGTGATGCGAAACTTACGTGTATGGGTCCATCGTCGGCTGGCTCAAGTTGTTGTACATCTGAGCGGTCGGCTGCACGAAGTTCGTCGTCGGCAGATTCGCTGAATTGTTCGATGGAAATCTGTTCGGCGTGCTGGCCGGTGATCCGATTGGATTCGACGACATGTTACTTCCAGTCACTGATCCCGGTGTAGGGGTTGGCGTTCCGTTGGACAGTGAAGAATCCATGGTTCCGGAAGAGCGTTTGTTCCGCATTTTCTCCTCCCTCCTCCATTTGGCTCGTCTGTTAGAGAACCACACCTAAAATTGAGAACTTCAGTTTATCCCGCGATCCTTCAAACGATCGAATTCAAATAATTTCGACTAGAGAAGACCACCCACTCCCTATTCGATCTTCAGCTGGCAGAACTAACACAAAGATGAATATCCTCTATGTCCATATGTCGAGGGCAGAAAGGGCGAACAGAAAAAGGAGAATTCGCTAATAAAGATAAATGGGAGTTGCCTTATCTATTCTTCCTAAAAACTAACCCCTCGTTTTCTTTTGCCCGCTAGAAGGGTTCATTCCAAATGCCTTAACTTCTCTTTCTGCCTTTCAGTATCTTCTCTTCTCCACTACAACCGTGTTTTTTGGGACGTTTTTCTGCCATCCTTGCTTTTTTTATTCCTCATTTCTCGTTTTCTCCACTTTTCAAGAATGGGTGAAAATGGTGGGTGAATGGAATGAGAACAGGTTTAGAAAGTATTGGCAGTTCAAGTGTGTTGAGGAGGACAGTGACAAGAGAGCCTCTTGAGGAGAAAGATGGCTGCTATGATGGCATAGTTTTGGAAAGAGAAACAACCTGACATTTTTCTAGTTGATTCTTTCAAAGTTGTTACGCAGGGTTGGCCCCGGAGTTGATTAGGTGACATTACTGACCCTGGGGCTACAGACGGAAGTGTCTTGAAAATTGAGTGACATGTGATTGGTATCAGTCAAGGATTAGGCAACTATTGCGCACACGGCTCGTTACACTTTACTATCTGATTAGGTTGGTACTAATCGTTTTTTGATCTCCACCATACCCTTAGTACCTGAATTCTAGCTTCTGGCAACTGAATCTTCTGAGCAAGTCGCTCCCTTGCAAACACATCTGGATAATGAGTCCTTTCGAATTCTGAAAGAAGATTGAAATTGATGAATCACTCTTCGAAATTTCAGATTAACCTTTCTCAAGACTTTCTATCTGGACTTGTGTGAACGAGGTTCTGTTTCTCTGCAACTTTCGTTTTAATCGCATCCGGGCTGCCGCATCATCTTCTGGTTCCACTGGAGGTTTTTGGTCCTCATCTGAAAAAGGTTGATATACGGAAAGTTGCCGATGTGATGAGAGGTAGAAGTGCCGGAAATGGCGCTAATGTATTTGATGGTGGTGCTTTCCTATCGCTCTCAACATCCGCTGGAAATGGTCGGATATCCGCTTAAATGAAAAATGGGGCGAGCCTGAGAACCCGCTCATTACACGATGACTCTTACGGGATGTGCGTGCGCGGATGGATGGAAATCAAAATTGGCGCGAAAAGAAGCGGAAAAACCGAGTGTTAACGTACATGGAGAGAATTTCTCAATACGAGCGGGCTTACGAATAGTGGAGGCTCGACGAGTTGGAATCGGTGCCTTGATAGGCACCACGGGAGCGTGGGCTGATATCATCTCTTGACAGAGACTGTATGACCACCGACTGATAGTCGAGGGGCGGGTCACCGTCCTATGAGGATGGTTTGGAAAGTTGTCGTCAGAGAATCACGCAACACCGTAGGAACACGAGACGCAGATCAGATGTGTCAGAAAGGATTTGATATTTTTTGAGTTGACTCACTGATAAAGATAAAATATGTGATAAAAAATCTTCCGAAAAATCTCTGATCTTTCTATGCCGAAATTGGAAACAGGAGAATACTGTAAGCATATCTCATAGACTCACTCACGAAACGAAGGTGAATGAAATTATGCTCAAAAAACTGGAAAGGGTTGTCTTAATGGGTTAACAAAATCTGAGAGAATTAGGGGAACCGACCATCTCAAACGTCTGAAGTGAAAGACTGAATGCGATAATCTGCTTTTGTGGAAATGCGAAAATCGAATTTTCCATCGAACACATTTGGCCACTTCAGTTTCCGAAACGTATGAATTCGAATTAAGCGTTAGGTCATCGTCAACTATCGAGAGTGTTTTCTCTTTCATAATTTGATAAATTAAAGTGTTTCCTTAACTCGTATTAGCGATTGATCGCATCTCGCAAGAGTGTCCCCTATTGTATACATCTCCGTATGTGCCAGATCTGCAACCGACGACGATGGAGTGCAGTGGTGGAGCTGTGGAGAGCACCAGAATATTGAAGAGGCGTTGGAGCACAGTTTCTTAGAGTTCGTTCCGAAGTACGGTCGGAGCGGCCGACTGTCGGGTTGTCAGAAGCAATCAAAATCAGATAAAAAGGAGGTGATGTGAGGAGTATGTTTGGAGTGGTGGCGTTGTCGATGATGTTAGAGGCGTCCGACGAATTCAGACAGATGCGGAGACTCAGATTGAACGACGACGTCGAAAGGCGCAGTAAGCAAACAGCCTCGGCTAGCCTAGATAGACCAATCGTCGGAGAGACAACCGGCGTCGCGCGTCAACCAGCATCCAAGACGGCGTTTGAGGGGGCCACGCCCAACTACCGTACACCATCCAGTTATTGATATTCCAACAAAACAGCACGAGAAGCTTCTCGCCATATTTCTTGGTGCTCTAGAGAACAGCAAAGTCTCATATATTTATTGCCGAGCTTTCTGGACCCGCCGCTCAGTGTCTAATACGCCTCTTGGGGAGCCTCCGTTGCGAAGAAGTTCTTCTTCTTCCAACGCCCTCATGTAGGGTTGGATCCCATTTTTGTGGTCCACTGCGTACGGTATTTTGATGAGATGTTATAAGAGAAACTAGAGATTGGAGACAAAAAGAGGTTATCTGATAAAAGGTATGCAGTCAAGCGTGAATTCATTTTTCACTCCTCATGAAATGTCGTTTTCAAAATTGATGGTAGGAGTGTGGTTGTATGAAATTGTAATAGTCGATGGAAGAAGAACAAAAAACGGTATTGTCTTTGCAGAATGAACCGTGGAAGGACGACAGAGAAGCTCTATCTATTGTTCGAGAACAAGATTGATAACTGTGAAATAACGGTATGGAATTCGAGGGTTAAACTTTTCAACTGAAATAATAAGTATTCGAGTTGAAAAGAGTGTCAGTGGATTGAGACCAACTGAAACTGTGGCTCTCGAGAAAGCGTCAAAAACGACGGAAAATTCAAGACGAACTAGCAGAGCGCACCAGAGTGCCTCACAGAAACTAAACGACTGAAGTGAAGGGAGAAGGAAGACAAAATTGCGATTATGGTTGTTGTCTTAGTGAATAAATTAAATTAGTCGCTCGATAATTCGTTTAGTAAAAAGTCACTCCCAGAGACAAACTTATACTGTCATTGACACTCTCATCGACTTATTCTACTTGTGTGGCCGTACTACAGAAGTTTTACAACCATTTTAGACTTTTTTCTTTGACTTTTCCGTTCCACCTCACACCCCGGGTTGATGGTTCAGCAATAACTGAAAAACTGAAGGGTTTCCTGATTAGGTCTCATTAGTTGAGAATCATTCTCGACAGGCTGACGATTCTCAAGTGATCTTATTAGTCCTCAAAAAAAAGTATCCTGCCAGTAACCTTTAAACAAAGCGAAAAACTGACTGAACAGGAGAAATGCTCTTAGCTTCCATATGCTGACTAAGATAGTCACACCTTGGGCTTCAGCAATTATTTTCTATTAGTGTGACAAGGGTGGCACATAAATTAAAAATTATTCCCCGTGTATTAGCTGTATTGATTCATGTCTTTGCTATTTCTAATTTGATGATGGATGTGCGTATGTTTGAGGCTTATCGAGAAGCAGACAGTGTTAGAAGATTTCTTCTTCTTCTTTTTTTCGAGTCGTCGACTTGGCTTTTATGAAAGCTTTCCCCGATTCTCAACTGCAGTTTCTTCCCATTCCAAATTTTAGAGAAGTGGATTTTGAGTTCAGAATTCGGAATCTGTTCTATTTTCAGAATGAGTTATCGAAATAATTTTCTTGGTATGGCTGTTTGCCAAAAGAAACTCAGATACTGCTTTATCTTTTCCCATTCCACCGTTTCAGTGTTCTACAGCACAATGTCCTCATAGTTCCGCTTCCGTTCCTCAGAATCTCAAAAAACGCCATGTTAAGTTTCATTGATTAGAAGACGGTATCCGATTAGTCACCGCCAAAATGAAACGGATACGGTGTTCTTCATTAGTTCACGCGCATGTCTAATGATTGATGGGCTGTTGAATGTTCTCAAAAAAGTGATGTTCAAAAAATTGTTTCGCTCTAAATTTGATAAGCATGTGTATGGGGGGTGCTGATTTCTTCTGTTTCCGACGTCTTCCATTCTTCTTTTTACACTGTCTAGAGGGCTACAGTATCCGTCGCGTCAGTTTTGTTTGAAAATGTGGGAGGATGGTCAGGCGCTTAGTCTTTCTTACTGTATTCTGAACATGACGGACTGATGGCAAGTGGTGACAGCTAGAGCAGAACAGGTTTCTGACCATCGACCGAAAAATGTCTTATCGTCCTATTTTTTGCTATTCCTAAAATATGGAAACGGGGTTGGGAAGGGATTCTATTGAAAGTCGAGATATCAAAACTCAAAATTTTCGAAATTTTAGTGACACTGATAGCCGTATGAGTAGGCTTGGAACTAGAGAAAAGTTGAGGAGGATAGAACGTAATGTGAAAAGTTCTGGAAAGAAACAGTTGTATCAAGATTTTGATGAATGAGGTGAATAATGAGTGCGAATAATGAGGGTGAATGCGCGAATGAGGGGGGAGGTATGAGACTACGAGAATGAGGGGGCCAACAAGAGAGGACTAGATAAAACGCAACGATAGTGTCACCTTAATGAACCATCAAACTGTCCAACTATCGCCTTCGCGGCCCTTACCAGCAGGTGTTCTTCGTGTACGCACCTCGTAAAAAAGTTTATGTCCCATTATAGACCGAGTAGAGGATAGAACATTGAATTTGAATGAGATTCCATCTATCCTACTTACTGCTTGTTTTTGAATAGGCTAAAGAGCATGAAAGGGGAACTTTTAAGTGACAGGAAAATAGAGCTGATGTGACTTGTGAAATATCCATGGAGCAATTACCGATTAGGAAGCTGAGAATATACCTTTTATGTAATCGTCTTCTTCTTTTTTGGCTTCCAATGGTACTGCCGGTACGAACGGATTCAGGCTCACTGATCCATTCATTTGAAGTGGCCATTGACTATACCAACTCGAGTTGTAGCTGAAATGAAGAGAAGGTTTTGAAACATTGATGAGGAAAGTTGAAGTTTCCCAATACACATTTGTCTTCGAGAATGACCATGAAAAACAAACTACTATCGCGAATCTGAATCTATGTACAGTATAATTTTAAAAATTTGAAGATTTTTCGAAACATTTTCTATTGGAGTTTTTCGAACGTAACCAACAACTGTGTTCACGAGAGTATCTCTTCCGTTAGATTTTCATCAAGATAAGAGTCACTAGGACCAACTGGCTTTTTGGCAGCAACCGCAGTGAAATATTTCGATTTCAATCAGTAATTGGTTCCGGACACCTAATAGTTCGATGTATCCTCTGGTTTCACAAAAATCACTAACTGATCAAATTCATGTTTTCTATTCCAGCAATTGTATTCTGAACAAAAATATGTTTTGCGAAAGCTGGAAAAATGGTCTTCAATCAATAACGCTCGACAAAGTAACTAAACTACAGAAATTGTAAATTTGAGTATTATCGCCCTGGAAAAGTTTTACCATAAAGATTCCCAGAAAAGCGCAGTGAAAAATGATTTGAACTCACGCGAAATTATTCTCAACTAATCTGATTCTGTCATAGATTTCTGTCTGCATTGTGTGCTGCTGGTCCTTTTTTGCTGTCAAATTCCTTAGTACCCGATTTATAGAAGAAACCTGAAACAAGAAAATCAAGTTCTCCAATTCACAAAAAATTGAAAAAAAACTCACACTTGGTATTGTCTCGTTATTACAAACACTGTCCGATAATAATTTATCTCTGATTTCCCACGCAAATATACTAGGTTGGTCCCGTTTATACTCTTCAATTTTTTCCACTACGTCCGAGGTCGCCACTCTGAAACGGAACGTGTTGTAAATCGGGCCTGAAGAATGAAAAGGAGAAGGAGAAAAAGAATGAGCTCATACCTTGGTTTGGAGCCGCCTATTGCTCGAGGTCGTATTGTACCTGACTCGTAGTATCGGCACAAAATTTTGGAGACGCACCTGCAACGGATTAACGTATACGATGAAGCCAGGTACGACCGGCGGGGAGAGGATTAGAAAAGTAAAAATCAGAGGTGTACGTTCTCGACTTCGATTTGTCCATCTCACAGCTGTCGCCTATTCTTTCAAGATGTCACAAAAATGGCAACGTGGGAGAAGAACTAAATTCAAAAAAGAAGGTGTCTGTTTTTTTTTTACTCTTCTCGGTGACGAGAAGGGATGGCTGAGGAAAAAAGACGGCAGACAGTTATTTGGAGGTAAAGTTAATTGAATCAGAATCACAATCGAGAATCGGGTTTTTGGTGAAAATTGAAGGTAAGACAACAACAGTATACCGAAAATATAGATTTTTCGGCTGGAGTTGGTATAGTTTACATCGAGTTGAAAAAAAACTTGTTGTGAGAGATTGTCATACTTATGAATAATATTGTACCACAAAAACAGATGAGCCTCTCTAAACTTCGAGTGTAATGTTTGTGGACAAAACTTAACACAACTTACAGCTCAGTTTTTTTCCACAAAAAAATTACAAGTCTTATTGTAACAGTGCTGTCGTTTTCAAAAATGTTTATTTCAACGATCTATCTGATAGACTAAAAAAATTTGCTTAAAAAACTAGATTTCAGACGTTGCTGAAAGTTGTCCGAAACCTCTGTATTTTTTAAAGTTCTAAAAAGTCTCTGAAAAATTTACCCGTTGGAAACCTGCAAAATCCGGCTGATATCACAAGGCCGCCTTCCTTGATGGGCTAAAGCCACGATTTTCTGACGCGTCGCATCCGGAAGTGGCCGTCCATTAACAAACACGCCTCCAAGTTGATTCACACCAGTATGCCCAGCATCTGTAAATGGACGTTCGGTTCAACTTTTTTCAGTTTTCATCTCTATCATTTTTTCGAATCTCTGGACAAGTTTTCCTATGGGGTTCCCTCACATTCCGAATCCGTCGTCATTGTTCATCAATTTGCAACAATAACATCATTATTAGATTGACGCTGTTATTACAAAACAGAAGGTAAATGAGGGCTTGCTCTCTCTGAGTCGGGCGTAATTGACTACGGGTCACTGAGCCGACGACGACTCCGCAACAGACTAACGAGAGGCCGCTGCCGGAAGCCAGTAGCAAACCTTTAATTAGAGCTGGGACAAAGAAAAAGATTCAAATTGAGACGATGAGAGGGTGATGATGATTCGGGAAGACAGACACCGGAAGTTTGAGATAAAATTGAATTGCATAGAACTTCAGATGTCACACATTTTCTTGGTTGTAAAAGTTGTAAATTGAAAATTGACTGACAAAATGTGCCATAGAGCCTCCAATTGCAGAGAAGAAGTTTGAAGTGAGTGGTGAATTCACAAGTTCCACAAATTATGAAATCAATATTTTTAAAAAGATCCACGACAACCTTCGCAGAAAACAGGACATAAAACTCAATATGGATTTTGAATCCTTCTGATGATTCAACACTTGTCTGGTTTCAGTACGGTTCACAGGTTTTAAAGGATCCGGACAAAGAACTCAAAATGAATAAAAGTTTTGCAAATTCTTGTTTTATATGTCATTTTTCTTGTTTTCAATGTTGTTGGGCTCCTGAAGTGTGTAAACTTCAAATATCGATCATCTACGGACACTCACGCATTTTTCACTGTTTCGACAGTACGCCTTTCCTATCATGTGATCATAGCCATTCGAAAAACTTTCTACTAGAAATTCAACCAAACTTGCCAAGTCATCAAACTCATTAGAATCTCAACGTATGACGTTGAAAAACTAGTCATGAACTTACTCTCGGGGGACAGGCAAGGTTCAGAAGGAAAGAGATCGGCTAAATTAGATAGCAATAATTGAACTTTTTCAACTAGCAGAGCACTCTCCTCAGGGCTCATATGAGCGTCTTATTAGTTTATGTGTGCAAACGTCTTCGATTTTTTTTTTCCGCGGGTTTCATAAACATTTCTCATGTTCCATTCCCCTTGACTTCATTCATCTGCTATCATCAAAAATCTTTCCTGTTACAAACTCTCATTCAACACATGTTGACGGTATTAGTGGCAAGCTGTTCGTTTCCTCAACGTCAGTTTTTACCTTTTAGGTACCTTTTAATTAAAACAAAACGCTTTCCCTAGACCGACATCCTGTGTTGCTCTAAATTGCGCAATCGTGATTTGAGCTAATCCTCTAACCCCTTTTCTGTCACCTCATATGTTGCGCCGGCAGACACTGTATTAACATATTGATGACAGCCTTCTATGTTTTTCTAAGGGTTCCCGACAACAGGGATTGAGCTCCCCATATGGTGACTGTTTCCGAGTGGTCTTCCTCTCACCAGCCGGTCAACAGGTTTCGAGAGCTTCCCACGGACCCAATTGGAGGCTTGCGTCACAGCAACGCCAGCCACTTTATCTCGTAACATAGAGTAAACGTTGTCAGATCTATATCTTGATGAGACCAATACCAATAACAAAGACTCGAACTAATTATTTGATTGCACAACAGGCAACTTTTCCTCCTTCCTCTAGTCGTTATGAGACAAGACTATTTCATATTACGAACCAAAGAAAGAAGAAAAAGTTGGTTGTGTGTGCGTCCCTCAAACTCTTTTCAACAATCCTTCCTAGATTGAGTCTCGTTTTGGGTTTGAGTCGTGTCCCACCAAAATATGTACATACTGAACAACAGAGATATAAGCGGTAGTGCGCTTCCTGAATGAATGTGCCTATAGAGGTGTGAAATTGAGATTGTGCTGGAGTGCGCGGAGGAACAACTGAGGAACAAAGTGAGACTCTCGAACGGATTTTCGAAGTTATGAATGAATATTAGATTTATAAAGGATGAACAATTCGACGGCGGAGTTAAAAAGAAAAAGCTCATTCTGGGTTACTGTATGATACTCAAAATTCTATTCGCCAAAGTTGAAATCAGAAATTGAACAACTTTGAACTCTTCATGCTACCATACACCTTCAAGGATATTGAATCCAACAGTTTTCTGTCTACCTAAGAAGTTCTCCACTGAAATCTTATTTTTCAGAATTCAGCAGTTTCCAACTCTTTTTTCTAGCCTCCGTTCCCTATTTCCTCACTTCAAATCTATCTTCACCCCTCTCAATTCAACACAAAACTTGTCATGACCACCACAATAACCGTTTATTTTTATGAGATGAAAAAAAGACAGTCGTTGCGGTGTGCCTTCGACGCGTTTTACGTTTGAGGTCAGAGCGTGTTGAATTGAGGAATTGAATGGAGAAAAAAAGTCATCACTCAAACTATCGAATTCGACATCATCATATTTCGTCCAGCCATGGTCTTCGTTTTTCTTCGTTTCTTTCTCCGTTTTTTTTTTTTTGACGGAAGAAGACGGAAGAAGGATAGACTTCAGCTGTTGCTCCATGAGACATCGAGACACGTAGATCCCGCGAATCGTCTGAAGCCCCCTCGTTCACCCTTTTTGTCGACGCTTTATGTTGATGCGAATGCAATTTTAGTTTTCAAGTCCCCAGTCCCTCCGACTAATTGCTTAGATCGAGAAGCAATATTTTCTAGATATAAAGTGAATCAGAAGACATAGGATGTAGGCGATAGAAAAAGCGCGAAAGATTTTCTTGTTACGAATTTCGAAGTCGAAACAGAAATACTGTAGGAGGTGGGATGAGGCTGAAGACGACGACGACGACGACGAAAACGAGATGAACGACGAAGACGAGGATGGAAGAATTGGAAAGAAAACGAAGATAAAGTAGAGGACAACAATGTCGAAGTAGAGACAAAAAGTGTGATAGAAATCAATACTGTAGATCTGGAAACAAAAAGTAATACATAAAAACATTTTGATTCGTAGAATCGGTTTCAGAAGATTCAGATTTGATAGCGTTTCTTCGCTAAAGAAGATCTTAGAATGGAACAGAAGTTGATTTAGATTATTGGTGTTCTGTTCGAAGTCAGAAGACGTGGAAGGATAATTTTGAAAAAAACAACTGTAACTCAATCAAAAGCAACTGCAATAACTATGCCACAGGGTACGTGAAATCAGATGGATAAAGACGTAGTGAGCGAGAAATTGAGCGAAGAGGGTTAACTTTTCAAAGAGGATGAAAACTAAGCAATCCTGCTATGAATCATTGTGAAAACTGAAACTCGAGAATAAACTGAATCATTCAAGATGAATCTATGGGAAACATGAATGAAAAGAGAAAATGAGAAACCAACATGAAAATGAAGCTCAAAGAAGATAGAGATTTTCTGGACGGAAAATGAGGATCCCATGAGAGCCAGTAAAACAGAGATTGCAGTAAAAGTTTATACCATTCCAACACTCACCTGACATTTTGCCGGAGCAATTCTGATCATCCTCCACCGTCATCTATCACTTTGGGGTAACGCCCTAACGTCCCAATCTCCAATCGAGCCAATCTGAAACAAGTGGAATTGGATTAGGTTCAGGATAATCAGTCCGGGGGGTGTGGAAGAGAGGGAGGTGAGATATCTTACAATAATTGTCAGTTTAGCTAACAAGGTTCAATGAAGCGAAAACTTAGGAGGCAATCCCAAGGCAATCTTGACGATGAGCGTTTTTCTATTTTCACGGTCGATACACTTGATTTGACGAGCGTGTCAAAAGGTCGCACCTTTCCTGATATCACCAGATATGGCAGGTAAGATGCATAGGATGAGTAGAGTTCTTTTTTTCAAAGTCAAAAAATTTTGGAAACTTAAAAGTCTCAAAAGTCGGAATGAGTTTTTGAATGTTCTTATCAGTTCTGTTGGAGCTTAAGTGAGAATTCAATAAGGAGTACTTATGTGAGCTGGGATCAAACGGTAGTTAAACCATAGAAAGTGCTTTACAATCGGTGTATGTGTATGTGTGTGTGTGTCATTCAATCGCACGCCTTCTACCATTGGACATACGTCACAGCGCACCGTAGTCCTTCGCCCCGCCTCTCTCACAATGGTCAATGGCTACATCGCTTCTGGATGGGAAAAGTGCTTTTGAAACATACCTCAACATCATTGTCAATTATGAAGCTTAACAGTAAAGCTCGAATATGGGCACACTGATGGCGAGTGTGGGGCGGCGGGCGTCTAGTAAATTTACACCGAAAAAGACTGAGAAGAAACACGCGCAATATACATGCGGTTCGATGAGCTAATGTTCTTCCTAGCTTTGCGCTCCGTTTCACTTCAATTCCGCCTAATGTTGAAATTCTGTTCCCTTTGCTGAATTCCTTCAGTTTTGTGTGTTTTTCTCGTCCAACTTCTGTCTCTTTCACATTTCAATACTACTAGTTTGTCTTTGAGTTGGGCTTAGAATGGATGCTATGATTATCAAAATTTAATAAGTTTCACCCATTGTAGATTGGACTTCAAATCTGATATACTTATTTATATTAAAATGAAAGTCGTATGATCGTGAAGAAAGTTGGTTGATCTCACTGCTGAGCAAATGAGTAAATGAGAAAGTTAACAGATGTGGTGAAGTTCAAACTTTCTCTTCAAAATTGTTGCTCATCTTGGGTCAGCACTTTCATACAGAGAGAAAAGGCCAAAAATAAATTCCGAAATTTGGAAAAAAAAGCTGGATACAGTAGCCACTGCCCCAGTCATGTGTTTCAAATGAATCATTGATTTGCTAGAAGATTGGAAAAGGATGACGACAAAGAATTAGAAAGGACTTTGTAAACTCGATGATCTCTCATTCGATTCTAAAAGATTCTGTAGTTCCGCACATCTGCGTACAGAACTTTCAATCAATAGTTTCCTACTGAGAGTTTTGATCTTAAATAAATCTCAATAACCATATCGATGCTGTATTTGAAAACATAATTGGGACCGAATACCTTTTGATCCGTCAGAAAAGTTCTTAGGATTAGGCTCTCTCCTTCCACCCTACGCTCCGGACCACGACAATATCAGACCTCGCGATCTCACGTTATCTTGTCCGAGAAGTGGGTGTTGTACTGATAGAACCTACACGATAATTGTCTTCCGGTTGACAGTTCTTGACGGGAACAGACAAGTCACTTGTGCAATCCGATGTTTTGTTGTATAACATTCTAAGGTGACAGTTTATAGGCGTTCAAGTTGTTGCGTAACTGATACTTCCTAGATTATGTCAGTTTTTCTTTGTTACCTACTTCGATTGACAGTTTTTTTTCCGGCGGAAAGTTTGAAAGATTTGCTCTGAGCTGGAGGCTTTGAAAACATAACAAGGGTTAGAGCAGCTAGAAAAACAACGGTAAAGCAATTTCAAAGAACTTGGACTTCAAATGATCGACTAAACTACTTCGCTCTAAAGTGTGTGCATCGCTTTCCCTTTTCACAGTTTTCTCCCTATCAAGTAGAGAAAGGAAAAGCGCCCGGCTGTCTTTGCCTATCCTGACCGTCCCTTGTGTTTTTGTTCTTAAGACAACTCCATTTTCATGAGCATTGTGTTGAGCCATTGACCTATTTCAACGCCGAGTTCATATCTCAATTTTCAACAATTGCCACTACTAGCCTATTCAGTTATAATCAATCAAACAATAAGTTCCTAATAGAGTTGCGTCGCGGTGACAGAATGTGCTTCTTATTCTTCTCCTTGTCTCGTTTAAGTGACTGACTGACTCGATGAGGGGGGTATAAATGACACAAGTCACCAGATGGTCTTGTTGGAGACACTTCTGAGAAAAATAACACTTGTGGGCTCTTCAATTGTGATTAATTGGTTGAGAAATGTATGAGGGAAATGAATAGGAGAATGAGTTGAGAATCAAGAGGTTACATAGTGTGACAGATGAGTAGGTCTAGAAATGTTTGGCATATGAAAAATTTGAAGTTGAAATGCAAAACTTTGGAAATGCGCATAAAGGTAGCAGTTATTACAGTATACCCATGTCCACCTATTTGTTCTTTTATAACCTGTCACGCCGCCGTCAGTGGCGGAACCCGGCGCATCCATAACAATTTTTGTTAGTTAATTAGAAAATGGACCTCCGTATATACCTATACACACTCACAAAATTACATTAATGACAGTCTCCTGCCTCTCCCTGCGCTTTGCGGGAAACACTGAAGACACCGCTGACAATGGTTGGTGTCTAATATCAAATGAATAGTGGAAACGGAGTAATGTGGTAATGAGCGGCGTTAGGTAGAAAAACCAAACAGAGTAACCTACAAAAGGATCAAACTTGAGCAATTGAATGGGAGTGAAGGGTACATGCACTTCGAGGGGAAAATGCTCAGATTCTCTGTGATTCACTATCAATGTCTGAAGCTTCGGACCGAGTCCTAATTAGCTATTTGAATATCTTGAAACTTCTGTTCTATACAGAATTATCCTACGTCAAAGTATGTCTGTACTTTCGAAGTCTGCACATGAATCGAGCTGGTCTTCAGAAGTGTATTTTGTTACCCAATGGTTACCAACAGAAGGTAGGCTCTGTCGGTGGTTCTCTACCTGTTGGAGTCCTAATTAATCCGGACGCAGAAGCTAATCACAGTCTACTGACCCAGAATTGATGCAGCAACACAACAAACGACATATGTTTTGTAGTCAAAGTTAATCCGGGTCCTCGAGCCGACCGAAGACAACACATATAATTAGTAGCAAGTAAGGGACACGAAGGGACCATCGGACTGACCGGAAGGTAACAAAGAAACAGTATGAACACGCGGCGACCGGTGAGAGAAGGTTAAAGAAGCCACTTTGAAAGAGCACAATGGGAAGAGACATCGAGATGAGACGGAGTCAAGATTTTGATCTTAGCGACAAGAAGAAGCTCATGATTCGGAGTACTAGGCAATGTTTTTATGAGGGTGCATATCTAGATTTTAATCTGAACTCATTTCATAAACTTTTTTATTTCTAATAATAATGGCGATGATCAGAATCTCAAGTGTAGAAAGGCAATCTTGGAGCTCAGAAATTTTGAAAATTAAATTTAAAAAAAGGAAAAGAGGTGTCAAACTTCTGAAGAATTTCAGAAACCAATAAATTGAAAAGCAATCATCAACATTAAAAGTTGCCAAGACCAGGTCACATTATGCAAATGCTGACAGCCATGGCGATCGTGACAACCGGATAATACCGAGAACGAGGTGACGATTACGGTAAGTGCCCGATTGCCATCAGATAACGTATCTCGCATATTCTATCGACTGTCAATTATCACTTGGCTAACCGTTTCCGTTTAGGGGTCCTCTCCACGCCTATTAATGTAGCACTTTGCACCATGTCAGACGTTTTTTCGCTACCAAATGGGAGCCTAATGACAAGTTAGTGAGAGCCAAATAAAAAACAATGACATTTGATGGACAAGCTCGAAGCACTTGTCTTCCATGTAATTTGGAATAGCACAATTTCCCCACACTTTGGCATTGACATTGACACAAAACGGAAAAAAAGGACGGGCGCCAAAAGTAGTGTGGTGCCTTGGCGAACACCTTCGACTATTGAAATGATGTAGAGGGGACAAGGCGCAGACAAAGACTTCCCATCAAAAGACGTTTTCGTTATGACATCCTCTGAACAGCGGGTGTGCCGGTTAATGGGTGTCAATTCAAGCCAATTACAAAAACTCCTCGATGATGGTAGCGACAAAATGTTCAACAATTGGAAGGGAACGGGTGGGAAACTAGGAGACTGTGTGTGTGTTTCGGAAATCCCACAACATTCAATTTGAATTGCAACTTTTCGAAATTGGGTGGTCTAGAATCGAGTACTGGTAGTGGAGTCATGGAGTCAGCTGTCGTCGCGTACACACAAACACCGGATATACAGATACGGTGGATGGCTAATGGAATTTGGATTCATGATGGACACTAGCGCGAATGTACATATACAATGAAGTGGTTGACAGAGAAGACTAGGGCTCCTGACGTTTTCCAGAATGGTGACAATGAAAACAAGACAAGATTACGATCAAACTTCCTCTTTTCGGTTTTTGACAAAAAAAATTGATGATATTTCAAAATTTGATGAGTAGGTGTCAAACTTGTGACTTGTAGTAGTCAGACCAAGCACATGAGCACTACTTTGAGAATCAAGGCCAGCTCAGAAAACTCATAGATTCAATCATATATGATGGTTTTTTTCACTATCATCGAAACAATGAACTCAAAAAACTGTTGAAACAATTGATTTAAGCTTCTAAAACGGGTCTCGTCGTTTTTATAACTCTTTAAACAACATTATTCGGTCTGTAGGTCTACTCAATCGAGCATCGAAATCGTCTACTCAACAGAAAAGTCTAATGATAATCAGCAGAAACAAAAACGCAACCGACTGAAATGAACAGAAATGTAACGAGATGGTGTGAAGGCTAGAAGCTCATGATGCATGTGAGCACACCTCATTAGCGGCTCATCTGAAAGTGCTCCTCTCTCTCTCTCTCTATCACGCCCATCGATTTTCAGATTCTCGAACTTTTAGAGTTTTGTCTAAATGTCAACTCAAACTCACCGTGTTTGTTTCTGTTGACTCGAGCGTCACAAACTTATTGCTCACAGATTCTGGTGACGTGTAGCGTGAAATTCAGCGTATGTATGGATGGATGTGCGCGTGTCTGTGTCGTCGAGGGATGTGTTATAAAATTCTAACTGTCCGAGGTGAAAACTTACTGTGGATTGGCCAGCGACACAGAGCGATAGAGGATGGGCAAAAAAAGCGCGCAACTATTCGGACAATATATAGTGTGACAGAAAAAAAGAAGAAGAAGACGTCTTCCTCTTCACAGGCGACAATTGAAAAGAGCCGCGGCTGGACACGTTTCTTTCGTCTCACCTAGTCGTTGCTGACTTTTTGCTTCTATTCTTGGGCCAATCGGCTTTGGAATAGAAGGCGGAGCTTCGCATTCTTCGTGGATAACACATTCCAGGAGCATCCAAGTTGGGACAGATGGGCATTGTGCTGTAGGTAGTCAACAATTCTCGAACACACATTGTTTCAAACGAATCAGGATCAACTGGTGTGGAAACAAAGTGTGTCGCTCTGTCCGGCTAGTAAGGTATTAGCTCAGTCACTTCCATGGAACACCTGTTCAGGGCACTCAAATGTTTTGTCTCATTGATGCGCAAAGTCTCGTTCACCAAGTAATGTGATTCTAGACCTCATGCTCCACTGACCATATTTCCGTTTCTCTTATTTTTTGAACTATTATGAAATTTCGGTGATGATACGAAAAAAGAGGTAAAACCTTTTCTATTATGGGGTTCTTGTGACATTTTAGGGATATTTGTATTTAGAAGGAGGTTGAAAAAACAATGCATTGGAGCAATCAAAATCAACAAATTCCAGTGATGTTGAACGATAAACACGTTTCCCTTTCCTTCACAGCTGAAATCGTAATTTTTTTCAATTTTTGAAATCCTATCCAATTTTCATTCTTACTTTTTCATCTTCCATTCATTGTCACCGGCCCTCTTCTTGTGGATTACGGTATTCGCGTCTACATCCGACAATGAAGTCGTCGTCGCCGACAACAGAATATTGAGAGTGCCTTCTTGTCGTCGGACCTCCACCAGAATTGGGGGACTCGGAAGTCAACTAGCGAATTATTCCGCTTCAAGTGTCTTTTTTAGTTGGATTCAGCATATCCAGATTCCTCTAGATCTCAAAACCTTGTGGTCATTGGAAGAATCGAAGACTTTCGAACATTGATGAACACTTTGCTGATAAAAAAGTTACCCAACTTTGATAATTATGAGCTCCAAAACATGCACTACTCCAAATCAGAGATGAGCGGAAGAGATTCAGGAAAACTCACGGAAGACGATTTATCTCCGGAGTGAAGAAAGCTACCAAAAAGTTGTCAACAGACAAAATGTAGATCTCAATGCGAGCTATCGAATAGCACAAAAAACAAATTGGAATGTTAACGGTGAGTCGAGATATGATCTTTGTTCCTTCTTCCTTATTCCTTATTCCGAATCCCAATAAGGAAGAAGGAACAAACACCATATGTTAGCTCACCGTTAACACTTTTCTTTGTTCTTTGTGTTAATTGATAGCTCGCATTGAGATCTACATTTTGTCTGTTGACAACTTTTTGGTAGCTTTTTTCACTCCGGAGATAAATCGTCTTCCGTGAGTTTTCCTGAATCTCTTCCGCTCATCTCTGCTCCAAATACATGGCCAGATGTCGAATGTGAAGCCAGAACCAAATATGACCAAATGTTTTTAGAGGTTCGGTACGCATCACTAAACACGAGATGTAGTTTCCTTTTTTCCCTTCCACAGATTCTCATCCTGAATGACAGAGACATGAACGGCCATCTTGCGTTTTTTGCTCGCAGAATGGATGAATGGGTGGTCGTTTATAACGAGACTGATATTGTGTCATTGCGACGGAAGAAAAACGGTTTGGGAGCACTTAAAGAGGTCATACAGTATAGAAAGTAGTAATATAATTTTTGTGAAACATTTTTGGGGTATCATACAGCAGTTTTTGTAGTTAATTAGCTTTTCGAAGTTCTCACAAGAGAATGTTGTGAACAAACCTGTAATGTCATATTACAATAAAAAACACAGGCTTTTGTCCGAATAACGGAGATTTCAACAAAAAAAACTGGCGAACACTTTTTAAAAGTTGAGTTCTGAGTTTCTGAAACTGGCTTTCTATCCGCGAAAGTCTATCCAATTTTCGGCATGATCCCCCGACTAAGTTTCTGACGCTTAGCACTCTACTTCTGAAGATCAACGTATTTGGAAACGTTTCTGAACCTTTCAAAATCTTTACTGTCTGATGGTAATTCGCACTCATTAAAGTTTCATATACCAGATCACAGCGTTTCTGTTGTGATATTGAACATTTCAAGAATTATATTGTTCGATGAGGCATACATACATACATACAGTCCATAAAGATCTGCTTTTCCCACGCGAATGCAAATACCTGTCGTCCAACTCGTACACTCTCTATCGATCAACAGCCACGTATTCGTCTTTTTCTTAGATTTTTCTTCGCCTTTTCCTCCGTTCACCTTGCGATTGAACTCATCATGAGTTTCTGGCAATTTTTCCTAGACCCCTCTATTATTTCCATGCTAATCATCTATTCTCTGTTCATCTGTCTCTCACCGCTGCTCTGTGGATGCGAGAAGCACCGTGTGTTTCCTGTTGGCGAAGAAACCGATCGTCCACGCTACCAGGAGTCCGTCGTTTAATGGATTAGTTCCAGTTTTCTGTTATGCTTGTTGAATGAACTAGATTGGTTTTATAAACTCTCTACATCTTGTTCAAAAAACAGCGGAGCTGTAATTTTGAACCACAAGAATGACGTAAAAATGTATAAATTTATTCCTTTTTGCAGAGAAACGAAATTCCCACCTGAAACTAATAAAAAACTGATCATAAGATGTATTATTCATATCGATTATTGTTGATTAATTGACAATTGAAAGTTCCCTTGGATCCAAATAGAAACATATCATCAGAACATAGTGATCAAAAATTTAAAAAACGATGTCATCAGAAACCCAATCCCGCAGAAATTGTCTTGTGTTTTGAATTATGTTTGAAAAAATTGATGATTACAGAGTGAGAAGTATGTGAAACAAAACCACGATAAGTCTAACGTGCAAAAGGGTCAAAACAGGGCGACCAAGAAAATCTACGGTTTCAGAAGTGGACAATATTCCGCCTACCCTCATTTGCCGGTTTGCGAATGTGAGGAAAACTATATTTTTTGAACAAACATTATGAGACTTTTGAGAAAAAAAAGCATTGAAAATGAATTTTCAAAAGGCAAAGGACGACTGATACGTTGAACGCATCAAAAAAATTATTTGATATAAAATACCACCACTGAAAATTTTTGAATACTAGTAGCACATTTGTTAACGAAATTATACTCAGTCTTTGTAACTTGTATATTTTCTCACCATGAGAACATAGCTTCCGTAAAAGTATTCAAGATAACCACCGATTTCCAAAGGAATTCGTCCAGTGATCCCTTGATCCCCAGCATTCTGTATTCCATATGGCTCCAGTAATCCCATCACAATATCAGCATCAACACTTATACCCACCATGTGATACAATGCATCGGGGAATTGTAGGAATGACTGTAATTAATCTCAAAACTCTAATAGAATGACAAGCAAAGTTACCTTGACGTAATCAACAACCATTTCTGGAGATGCCATTCCGTGGATGCCAGTATTCACTCGAGGAATGTGTATGAGTCCATCGAGAGGTAGAATCATTCTACCACGATCAGTGTAGAGCTCGACAAGACGAGCCCAGTGAGGAAGGGAAGTTATTTCCGTCAGATCGAAAGGATCTGCATTCTCTGTTCTCACGGTAAGTTTAGTGAGTAGCTGGCTGTTGAGGTTCTCCAAAACAGATTTGAGTTCTGCAGGCGAGTGAATACTTATTTCCAGTTCATTGCAAGTGAGCTGTTTATCCAAGTCAGCAAGAATTGATGAGATTCTTCCCAGGAATTCGGTCCGTAGAGTAGCAATATTATTTCCTCCATTGAAATCATATCCAATCACCAAGTTCTCAGTCTTACAATCTTTCTTTTCGACTATTTCTTTGAACTTGCTCATCGCTTCTTCAATGAACGTTTTTTGTGAAAACTTTGCTTCTTTCTTATGTTCTTTGATAATGCATCCTCCTTCCGTTTGAGATACAAGATGTTGCTCGAGTGAACCTCTTTTGACTGTGTTGATCACGATTCCGTTCAAATTCAAACGAATCCGCACTTTTTTGTAGTCCACATCCATATTGATGACCAGCTTATTCAAATCTTTGCATACAAGTCGGACGTTCTGCCTGGAAAGAAAAATTCGTTCGAATTGAATCATCATGTTTATTTCCTCTTCGTATCTGCCAGACTAGGGAGCATTCAAAAATCGTAAATAATAGGTAGATGTCTGTTTGTTTCACATATAAGACAGTACTTAGAAATTACCCGAGCAATGTACCAGTAACAAAAGTGAAACTCACAGGTCTTTTCCACCAAGGTATGTCAAATATGCTTTGTGTGCGTCTTCATAAATATCCGAGAATTCCATCTCTGGTCTGGAAAAAATCATATTATGGATTCACGTTCACAATGAATCATCAAAACGACTTACCCAACATCTGCCATGGTAGCGTTCATGTTGTCCCGCTTGAATTTCGTAAACCACAATTGCACTTCTTCGAGAGTAATGTCCGGGAAAAGAGCTTTCAAATCGTCATGAGATTTGCGTACGCTCTTGTGAGCTTCGAAACACGATAAAATGATTATCGTTCGGTAATTATCTGGTTTGAGATGACCAAATGTGTTTGGAAGCGACATTGCTAATTACCTGAAAGCATATCGATAATCGAGGGTATCCTGTGTTTCCTTAGATGGGGCAAAAAAAAAGTCAGTAACACCTAGTTTCTTACCGATAGAAAGCAACGCGGAATGCGAATGCATCATGCAAAAAAAAAAAACGAAAGTAAGGGAGGAGAAAAAATGAAGAAGGAACTGATGTGTCTAAGTGCGGCCGAGTATTCACTTTTGAACGCACGTTTTATACAATGAGGGGCTAGAAAGAATGTATAAATTCTATTGGAATCAAAGCAAAAGATAATTTTCATAAATTTGTGGGCTCTTTGATTTTTGAAAAAAAGAACTGCTAAGGAAACAGGAGAAATCAAATTTCTAGCAAGAAAATAGAGAAAAAAAGAACTCTAAAAGAAACCAAAAGAAAAAAACTAGTGGACAGTAAAAGAATGACCACTTGGAAAATTGCTTCAATGAATCACTACTTGAAGGTACTAAAGTGATTGACTTTTTTATCACTTTTATAAAATCTTGTCTGGATTTGAGCCAAGAAAAAAAATTGGTGAGAATGGTTCTCACAGCACGTGACAGATGAGATTGCAACGTAGTGTTGTCCAAGAAAAAAAAAAGATGCTCTGAGTGGTCATAACTAATTGTATGCGCTGTGACCCACAAGAAAAAGTAAGGCTAACGTTCTGGAGCCAAATGGTCTGCTGGTTCTTCAGCGGCTTATTTCGGCATATTGCCAAGTAAAGAATACAAGTAAACGACCGAGAAAGGACAGCGAAAGGACGGCGCAGTGTGGTGCTGTCGGCTTTATGCCACATTCGACAGAGATAGATGACTGCAGTGTTTTTTCGGAAAGAGAGGGAACCAGAGAAATGCGAACACACTCGTAGAAAGGAGAAAGAGAAGACAAAAAAACAATGAACGGCAGTAACATCACCTGACAGTTTAAAATGACTCGATTCTTGTATGATAATAAACAATCACAAGCTGGGAAAAAAATGAATCATCAAAAAGACTAATGGCACTGGCTAACTCATTCACATTCTCGAAATCAGTCAGTGGAAGTAAAATCTATGAAAAAAGTGGGAAACGGAGAAGGAGCCCACGTGTAGATGTGTGGCGCTGTGAGTGCCCATGAGTGGCGCTGTATCGATTTTTGAACGCGCAATGCATGCGATGAGGGCCATAAAAGAACAAATGAACTTTTTTGAGGAAAAGAGCCAAGATGGGAAACATTAGAAACAAATGGTTTTTGATTTATAGTGTAGAAAACTCATGGAGGAAACGGAGAAGTCG
The DNA here is from genome assembly GCA_900536305.3 of Caenorhabditis sp. 40 LS-2015. NCBI lineage: Eukaryota > Metazoa > Nematoda > Chromadorea > Rhabditida > Rhabditidae > Caenorhabditis > Caenorhabditis tribulationis. The sequence goes on along the minus strand of LR545667.1, from coordinate 71,248 downwards.
TCCAGAATCCAAAGCTTTAGGCCAAAAAAAAAGAGAATTCGAAACCGTTATTGACTAAGAGTAAATGCGCTCCAGTCAGGAAAAAAACGCGCGCTGTTCGAATCCAGCAGCACACTGCTTTCGAAAAGGGAAAGAACTTGTGCATCAAAAGGAGAATATTCACTAGGGCCCAAATGAAAAATAATACTTTATGAAACTATAAGTTTGGGTAGGTATTAGCTGACCACTTTGACGTACCGTTAATCAAGTGAGAGTTTTGTTGTTTTTCGGTTTAATTTTCTGAATCTGTAGTATTTCTCGGCGACCCGGATCACGAGAAAATGCTCAACTGGAAAGTCGGGAAACATTATGCAGTAGTTGAAGCACTGGAAAGCTTGCATCAGAAAGAGTAGGGTCGAGTAAAACTGCAGTTTTTGTCCCGAGTAAAGATTTATATCGAGTGTCGAGATCGTTGCAACAGATTGAACGAGAAGCACCGTTTTTATGAGATAAAATTTGATAGTATGACTGTCGGGCCCTTTCATGTCGGATTGTGGTTCGGAATAGCGACTGTTTTATTACGTGAATGATATGTCATGACCAAACTGGTTACTGGTTTACAATTTACAAATGTAGTAGGATTTTATAGAGCTATGGCAGTTGCTGATGTCATCCTTCAGGTTCCAAGTGGAACTGTCACACCGATCAGTTTTTCGACTTGTTCGAACCTGATTTTGAATTGGCGGCCTATAAAAAAACACACACTCATCAAAAATAGAAATTTGAAAAATGAACACTAACCATTTTCCGAAGTAAGGAGTTTGCAATGTTACCGGTCTTTTTTACACGTTTGCTTTCTTCTTTTCTCTTTTGACTGACTGCGGTTCTATCCTTTTTCACTTGTTTCCGATGAGCAACGTAGCAATCACTGAAAGTTAGATTCATATAACACACTCAAGTTTAAAAGTTGCATGTTTAGAGGACATATCTTTAAAAAACCATGTTTAAGATGTCTATGAGAATACCACTCTTACTGTTTGAAAATCGTGTTCAAAACTTTAAAATTTACTTAACATTACTGTTTCCTAGTATGCTCGTGTTTGACAAAAAACAACTCACCAACACGTGTATTGTTTCAGTCCTAATTTGTAGATTGGATAAGCAGCTTCGTTTTTCAAACAATGAACACACAGGCCAACCCAGGTTTTCTGTAGTCAGAAGGAAAAGTGAGAAAACAATATTCGGTAACTTACTGGGTCAGTAAATCCTGAAGAGTCGCAACAGAAACTGAAATGATTTGTATTGAAATCTGCTGGAACGCAAAAGACTTACTTGCACAAAGACTTCACGTCCGCCGTTTCATTCATGTACCATGCATCCGATTTGTTTGTTTTGCACACGGAACATTTGACACTGTCTTTGTCTAATTGATTCATCTCTAAGAAATCGAAAGTTGGACTTAGTTATGGTGAGAAGATCACGTGTGTTCCGCCTGAAGTTAAAGAAGATAGTTTAATTGAACACGAACTTCTATCCAAAATGTCTTCAAGAAGTCACGAGAAGAAGGCATTCTTCGATTCCCGACGAAACATGACCATATATCTTGTAGATTGCTGGGAAGCTGTGTATTACACCGTGTATTCCTTGATATCTCCGTTTGTTTTTTTTACCGAAAACCCTCAGAATGAGACGGCATGTCCCAGTTAATTCTTTCTTCGTGGTGTGTTAGCAAGTTTTTTTTTGTTGCAGTAGACATATTTGGAGAGAAAGTTCATGTTGAAGGAAAATGAGAACAACCTATTATGGGAACAGCTTTGTCAGATTTTCGTTTGCAAAAAGGCTTTATCTGGTCAGCGGTAATTTCAAAATTTGTTCAAACCTCCAATTGCATAATCTGAAAAGAACAAGTTAAGGTACCATGCCAGATCTATTGAAACTCACGCGCAGATCTGTTCATTTGTTAACGGATGTTTTCTGAAATCCTTGATTACAGGAACACCACAAGTTCCGCAATAACAAGGGAGAACATTCAAAACGCCGGGACCATGAAAAGCCACCGCAATCAGGTTAGGAAGAAAACGGTTGGCATGAAAGCAGAAATAGTAGAATAGTGAAATGACATTTCCAGGAATGATATATGGATCACTGAAAGATTTCAAAAATGAAGCTGGAGAAATAAAAATAGCTACGCTGGATCCCAGTCGGTTTGATCATTTCGCGAAAAAACTGGAAGAGGAGCTGACCAGGGTCTGGAAAACGAAAAATTATTCAGAAAGCAATTAACGTTTAATTGGATCTCACGAATCATCAGTCAACCAATTCCATGGGGATTTCCTTTGACGTACCGGCTCCTTTTTTGAATCCGATTCAGCTGGCCTTTTTCTGAAAAAGAAATCTCAAGGAGATGATTTGATTTGTGTGAACAAACCTCTCATTCAAGTTTGGGTTTTCCAAATGAGAATGTTTATCCATCAGAGAACATAGGAATTCAAAATTATCGGAATGATATGATGTATAAATGTGTGATTTCGATTATCATCGTATTGCTTTTAGAATAGGAGCGACGATCAAAAAAAAGTGCACTGGCAAGTGTCTCTCAAAAACTTGGCGCATAAAAATGAATGGGACAATTAGAAAGATGATTTATTGGATTGCCAGATATCAATCCTCGTTTAGATTGGGGTTGATAAGATTACACATAGAGAAAAGAATACATTCTGATCACAAACTTCATAAGAAGAAAAAATATCTACGGTGCGATTTTAGATGTTCATACTTCACTATGAATTTCTACCGAAGTTCCAGTTTTCGTGTAAACATTCAGAAAAAGGTATATAAAATTGATTTATTGAATCTAGTCATCAACAATATACATTCTTCATAGGATTAACTGAAGTAGTCTCTATAATTTACAAATAGTTGGAAACCTGATGTTCGAAGGAAATGGAATGTGAGATTTGTGAATAACAAAACCAAAAATGTCGATAATATTCGAAAGGGGTTTTAGAATAGCTAAAATATTTGAAAACTCGATAGGTAATGAGACTTGGTGAGACGTCAAAATAGTTTGAACATTTTTAGATGGCTTGCTCGCTGTCAACGGCTTCTAAATCTCTTGCAGCTGCTTTGGTCTCGTCATCTTGAACTGGCATCACGTGTACTTGGATATTCTGAAAAAAGACATATAATGAAAGATCAAAATTATCAAATAATAAAGCAACACGGGGAAGAAGGGAGTGAGGACAGAGTTGTTAAGTGTGCGACTCTACCGGAACGACATAGTAGGAATTCGCAATCAGCTTCGTACTCACATCTGGACGCACAAATCCGGTTTGGTAGCTGGATGTGTAGAGTTGATTTGGATCAGCTGGGACTGAAATTTGATTCATCATGTTCATGAACTATGCATTTTTTTTCCTACCCATCATCAAACTGGCTGCTGCTGGGTTCCAGGGGTAGTAACTGTAGCCAGTTTGGTCTTGCAAACTGACAGTTGCCGTTGGAACAGAGTACAGGTCTGCGTGGGCGTATGGAGTGGTGACAGCAGCTACAGCAGCAGTGGTGAGTGGTTCTCTATCAGCTTTGGCACTTCCGGCACGACGAGTAGATGCTCTTTGAGCCTTTTCAGCAGCAGATTTCTCGTACTTTCTTTCTCGAACTCTCGCGGTTGGTGGAGAAACTTCTCCGTTTTTTGATTTCCTTTTGCGAGTTTGCAGAGCTCCTTCCTTTTTCATTGAAGTCGGACGAGCAATGTGATGAAGTTTGTAGTAGAGTCCACATGCACTAAAAATGAAACTTTGGATCTTTGAAGAGTTCGGTTCTCAAAAATATTTGACTTACTTGCACACTGGATCTCCTTCAGCGTTTCTTCTCCAGAGAGTTGTGTTAGTTCCATTGCAGTTGGAACACACTAGACCTTGTCGTCTCGATGCAGATCCCTGAAATGATATTGGGCTATTTCATGTTTGAAAGAAATATTAGCATACATTGCTTGATCTATTTGGATTATTGGACTTCTTAGAAGAAGACTTTGGAACTTTCACTGATGATTGCTCAGATGGGATATCCAGTACTGGAGGCTGTCCTCCAAGTGTTGAAGGATAAACCACCGATGGAGTGTATTCTGTCTCCTTCGAGCAGTTTGCACACATCATTCCTCCATTCACAGACTTGGCATCGGTGCCACAATTTTGAGAACACTTCACACATTCGTATGTTGAGGTTGCGGCAGGATAAATGTTAGAAATGTTGATAGTAGGAACATTCGTCTCGTATCTATAAAATGAGTTCTAGATTGATTACATTTTCCGTTACTCACGGATTGGGAAAACCAGTGAGAGCGTTGTTCATAGGAATCGTGTACAGGGGATAATAAGGGGCCTGCAAGGTAGAAGGGTCCAGCATTCCAAAAGTGGTGTTGTAATCGAAGCTAGTGTAGAACATCGGTTCTGAAAAGGTAGGGAATTATGATGAGCATTTCAAAACAACGCTTACGAGGAGCAACTGGCTCGTTTTTATTCTCATAGGTCATGGTATTGTTAGCAATAACGGATTGTCTCTCAAGTGGGGCTTGGTACTCGTTGTCAAGTTTCACTGAAATATCAGAAATTCAAATGTTTTTAGTATATTAATTGATTACTTCTATGAAGTTCGCTTATTTGTGAGTCATCTTTTTGCTCTGGAGGATCCATGTTTTGGGTTGGAAGACGAAGACGGCCCATTGGTTGAACTGTAGACGTGTCCATTTCACCCCAGCCGTTGACATTTTCTTGGTAGTTATTGTCCATTCTGAAAATACAGTACCCTGAGACATAATGGAAAGACAACACTTTCAAAATAGAGAAGTTGTTATCAGTTCTTTTAACTTCAAGAGAAAACCCGGGCTACTCGATTTTCAAATTGGAATGACGTGGGACCCGGAAAAAGAACAAGATGTTAAAATCAAGATTGGTAATAAAGGCAAGTGTTTGAAATATAGGTGAGCGTTGAATAGAGGTAAGGTCAATTACTCAGTGGCTGCAATTGCTCACTGTTATGTGTTTCGCAAAACCATTTTGAAATTGATCAACAGTTTTCAAGATGCTCAACAACGTTCACAGAGTTCCTATCTCTCATGAAGATATCAGTGTGAACAGAAGTAACTCGGTCCGATAGCCAGGAAACGATAAGACTAAAATGATTGAGAAAAATAGATAGGTTGATTTTATCAAAAAAAAAAGTGATGGTGAGGAGACAAGGAATAATGGGTTGGAATGAAAGTGGTGTGCAAGCAGAATGGGGTAATGCTCTCCTATACTTGCTGTGTTGGCGATTATGTCGTTAGTGTCGACGCCCCTTATCAGTCGACTCTTTCAACCATATACGCAGACAACTCATTTTCAGCAGTACTGACAGTTTTCGAGCCGCCCACTCAGGTACGGTAGTGATGAGTACCAATGGGAGAGTTGGGAAGGAAGTGGAACCCCTATGGAAATTGGAACGCATTTGGGGTGAACTGAATTAACTATTACTATCATGTTCATTAGTGTGCAAATCAACTCGATCTCTACAATATCATCGTAAATTGTTGGTTTACAGATTACCTAGATTTTTATGAAAGTGGCAAGGATCCGGTTCAAGAAATAGACAAGAAAACGCTTCGCAGCTCTGGTAGATCACTATTTGTCGGGTCATTGTCAGAATGTTGCGATAAGATAAAAGGTTAAGTTGCGCAAATGTGTAAATACATGATATCTATCAAGAATACAGTATACAGCAACGTGGGAAAGTGATATAATTCGGACAGTTGAGCAGCAAATATCAACATTTTAGTCTGTCTAGGATTCCGGAGATCTTTACAAATTCATTTCCAGAAACAATAGCAATAGGAATTTTCTATTTAATCCCGATTTATACCTTGCTATCGAATTTATTTCTCTCGAAAACAACATGAATTTGCTGTTTCTCGCACGACCGACGTCGTCGCCAGCCGCTTACGGTACCTGGACGCACTTTTCCTGGCGAGACCTGCTGAGTTTAGACCGATCGTACCGATTTCCGTCATTTGATTCTTTGTGTGACTTTCTGTTTTCTCCGTTTTATCGAGTTCCAGGTTCTCGAGTATTTTGGGCCGGCATTCAAGCAGAACATTTATGCAACTTCGGGATTTGGCAGGTCTCAGCAGTTATGCATGATAGAGCATATTCGAAGTCGGCATGTATTCTAAACATGTAATTCAACACTATTAATCCTACATAGCGGGTCGCACAGTTTTTCTTGAAATACAATTCTGATTAAATGAGAAAATGTTCTGTACCCATCAAAACAAGTTTCAATCCCATCGGACGGTCAAAAAAGTGATAGTCTTGTAACAGACTAGCAGTATGAAACAAGTTCAAATGTGAAGATAACCCGTATGAAAATTGATAAGTTTCAGTTTTTTTGATAATCAACCACACACGCACATAATATCACTTCACACCTCAATATCAGACAAAAATCTAATCAATTGCAAGATAAACCATAATTGTTTCTATCGATAACGCAACCAGAATTGACAAAAAAGAGTTTTCTAAAATTCAGTTTCCAACATACAGTAACCCAGAAAACGGACTAATGGGTACAAGGTTTAAGTCTCCAAAATGTTGTAAAATCGAAATTCACTTTCGTCTCACTTTCTCAATGTTTGCGCTCAAGAATTGAGCTTTTGAAATGGAGTACTGTCGTCTTATCAGTTTGGGATGACGACTGAATCGAGTCTTACTTTTCTTGTTTCTCCCATTTCCAGCCATCACTTTCTCCCTCCTACATAACAGATGAGATGACGGAAATCGAAGACAGAAAACGGAGTGAAGTGTTCTGAAACTATCAGTTACTGTTTATCAGACCGAAATTGGCAACATTATCAATGAGAATGCGTTGATATCGACGTGGCTCAGAAGTGGAAATCAATTGAAGATAACATTATCAATTCTGTATAAAAAGAGAATACAGGTTTTGATACCAGACCTTCACACACTTGAACAAGCGGTTAAGGTCTATTGGTATTACGCACCAGCGCTTGTTTTTCATAAATTCGGTTTCTAGAATTGTTTACGTTCCCAACGTTCATTTAAAAAGTATATAGAAATCGGAGAAATCAGTGAATATTTGTATTTCAAGACTTGGTTCTTGAAATACAAATATTCACATGGTTCTAAAGTTCAGCGTTTCGATTTATCAGAGAATTCATGAGTTTGTAAGGAGCCACTTTACGCAACCTACCTTACATGGCTGTGATTTCTGAGAAAATTGTCAGTAGCTGAAAAAGAACTATGATTGCTCAACGAACCTATAAATCTTCCTATGAATCAAAATGCTGAGAATCACTTTTTGAAACTTCGAAAACATCCATTAATGACCATTTTGAACTGAAGAAATTGGAATTCAGTATAATTTTAACCTGTACTGTAATTCCAGAAGCTAGAAGGCCAATTTTTTTGTTGTTATGGAAACGTTGTAATAGACCGCACATCAAATTCAGCTTTTTCGTTCAGTTGTTGAGTTTTAAGTTTAGTGTTAACTCTATTCTGACCACCAGTTTCTTTGCAAAGTTTTGTTCCAGTTTTCATCTTAATGCTAGAAACTTCCTGATAGAAAAATATTTAAAAAATATATGAAATAAAATTTTGTGACTTTTGCTTTCAAATTTGATTTAGTTTTGAAACCCATTGTGTTGCCAAAAATATTTATTTTTTTCAGGACACTTCAACATATATTGTTTAGTTTGAATCATGTTTTCACGGCTCCAAATTATTTTATTAGCAACATTCGCATTTCTCATCTTCTTGGCAGTCTCATTTCTGACTCAAAGGTCCACTGACCACTTCTCTGACATACAACATATACCAAACATTTATTGGGTCTTCCACATCGATCTCCTTATCAGTGGGAAACAAGACGAGATGCACACAAGACACTAGATGGTACAAACGATAAGACGATAAAATGTTTTAACATTGTTCTGAGTCTCTCACTTTCTCACTAGGTCTCTATTTATTAGTTGGGTGTTGGGTAAGGAAGAAAGGAATGAAGGATGGGCGAAAAAGCGGGGTAATAAGATCATTAACATTGTAGACTCAAGAGTAGGCAAAACGAGTATCATAGGCAGGGAGAGAATGGCCACACTTTCAAAGATGTTGAACGGGTTCGATGGCGTGCATTGGAGTGGAGGATTGGTCCGGGGACGGTGTCATCGGAAGAGTGACAGGTGAAGCAGAGGTAGTTGCAGTTGGAGATGTTGAGGTTGACTCTGATATCATCATATCATCATGTTTTCAGATTCAATTTTGAAACGGTTGTCCTATCAATATCAACTTTCAACTGTGTTTACCACGCGTTCTATGACTCATAGGAAAAAAAGTTATCAATAGATTGCAACTATTGCATGATTACTTAAATGTGCTATCACTCACGTTCGTGACTTCCTGGAGTGGTTGATTGAGGGAGATGACCGGAAGACCCCATCTGGAAAAACAGTAATGAGTGACGTCACTAGAAACATACTTACAGCCGATTGCGTAACATGATCAGATTCTGCATTAGACGACTCCGTACTGTTTTCGGCGTTCCCACCACCGAAGATGTTATCGGTGACCGTCGGATTCCTGCAAGACAATTACGTCGAGACAATTTATCTTTCATAATCGTTACCTAACGTAGAAAAGAGCAACCAATGTGGAGACGACAACGAGGACCACTATCCCAACAATTGGTACCGCAACTTTCGGGGAGGCAAGAGCCTTTAACTCGACCATTTTCAGTTTCGGGAGAGGGACGAAAGAAATATTAGGATTCTGCCGAGAAGTGATGTGCAAATGAGCTGTTGGCCGGGCCGGGGGCCCATTTTACGGTGATTGTGACGCACATCAAATCTTCTTTGGCCCTTCTCAGCCTTCTTAAGCTCTTATTTACAGATTCGGATGAACTAATCGGGATTGTCTCTTCATGAGGCGTCTCGTTACGAAATAAGTAACCAATCCTTCTTACAGCCATAATCTTGAGGAGAAGATGTGAATGTACAGATGTTGAGGTTTTCTGAAGCGTGAACTTTTCGCAAGGGGAGCTGAGATATGATCTTGACAAGATGTCGGGAGCCTAATGACTAACTCGTCCCGATTGTGACGAAGACACTTCGATATGTGATAGAAGGAACCGGAAAACGAAAATTTTGAATTGTATTCTTGCGTTTTGAAACAGGTAGCAATTTTGAGAAATGGAGTTACGTTTTTTAGACAAAGAAAACTTCCGAGACTTCTCACTTCATTTCTGACAAACTTCATAAAACAGACATCCCCAACAATGAAAGAAAAAAACGATTCCAATCATAGCAGTTTCAGACTCGCTATGGGAACCCATGTCACGATAACAGTATCAGTAAAAAATCGAACTACTGATATGATTCCAAATACTCATATCACTTTGATAATTCATTGTCCCTCATATCTAAAGCGTGTTTTCTCAATACTTTCAACATCATGATATGATTTCCCGAAACCAGTTGAAAAAATTTCCAACTCTCTTTCAATGAGTTTCGATTGCCTGTTTTTTTTTTGCTTTTACGATAACTTTCCATGAGTCTTGATTGAATGAAAAAAAAACGAAAGAGAAGAAAAGGAAGCATTAAATGAGGCTCATTACTGGATTTTTACCCGTGAGCTCTATTTGTCATTAGTTTTTTTTTCTCCTATAGCCTGAGAAAGAAATCTGAGTGTATTTCCATTTTGGGTGTAGTCATTCTCACGATTAGCCTAATTTTCGTAATTCCAACCCACAAACCTTTCATAAAGCATGCACTTTTAGATTTGCATATTTCCATTTCATCCACTCTCTGGAGAACTTGAAAGACGTCAATCGTGCACCTTGACTTAACATAGTTCAATTCGAAGAAGTTTGACTAAGAAAATATTTTTCTTCAAAATCTTCTGCCCTACTTCCTCCTATGTTTTGCATCACGTTGTTGAGGAACCAACTTGACAATTTTTCCGAAATAATCTCCTGATTCAAATTCTTAAAACTTTGGTCCCTTTCAAGATTGATTGAAATTCTCTATCGACCTACATATGTTGATTATGTCGAATTGAGAAAAAATTGAGTCTGAACTTCTGGACGAAAAAAAAAGCAATTAAATTATTTTTGCGTGGAAACAGATGGGAAAGAGGAAAAATGAAGAGCCATTTTTAATTACATTACGGTTTTCAGCTCAACTTGAGCATTTGGAAAAACTGCAAGTTCGCTTGAAATTTTCCATGAGTTTTCCTAGTTTTAATTGAAGGAGTACGAGATAATAATTTTGCTAGGATAATATCAATTCAGTTTTTGTACATCAGGGATACATAGTGAAGACCTTACTGAAATCATGATTTTAAGTTTGTTTGTTCCGAAAACAATTTGTAATGATTTTGAGTTCAAGGTTCTCCTGAATAGTAAATAACATGTTTTATGAGATCCAACTTGTTTTCTCACATAAATTATGTATCTTTTCCAACAATCCCAACTCACTGACGTAACGGAAGGTTTTGCAGGAAATTTCACCTGTATGTAAACTTTCACACATCTCGTTCGAACAAAATTTGTGAGAGTGGCATGTGCAAAATGCTTACATACACATGAATTCACAAGAAATCTCACCGATTCCCAAACACTTCCCTTTCAACTCACACTTGTTAGGAAGTCAAAATTCGTTGACGGCGGAGGGAATTTCAGTGAGTGATCATATGAAAAGACTGTCACTGAGCCTTCAATAAGATAATGGAAGTAGAGTGAAGTGTCCAATATTTTTCATGTATTTTTATTACTACTCGTGATTCCGGTTTTTAGTCTTTCGTTTTTATGAAAGATATGTAGCATAGAATCAGTTCATGATGTTGCCAAAACGAGTTTCTTGTGTAGCATTTGCGCTTCAACCTTCCATTCCGTGAATTTTTTTTCATCAGCCGTCACATTTATGATCACAGTGTTACTCAGCGAGTTAAACCTCAAATTCAGAGATTGCAATTAAATCTTTGACATAAATTAACTCATAATAATCATATCACATCAACTCTACTGATCATCTGAATTGTGAAAAATTCTCACTTTTCACTCTACACTCTATATGAATATGAGAGATATGGGAAATGCACTTTCGACCAAAAGCTCCACGTCAACGCACAAAAAAAGAAATGAAATTCGCAACATTTCAAAATTGATTTCCGGAAACTAGACTCATTTTCAATCCGTCTAGTCTGTGGTAACATCTATATTGATTCCGGTCTATTATCCATTCTTCTCCTCACAATGACTAGTCTGGGCGGATTGACCGGTTTGACCTTCACAACGCATATGAAGCTGCCCTCTTCTACCGAATATCCATTTACCTCATACTTCTTCTTGTTTATCCGGAAGCAATCTTTCTCACCTGTCATCCCATCACATTATTAAAAGCAATTCGTCGTCGAGAGACGGATCCAAGTTCTCACATTTAGTTTGGGCGTTCCTCAGTTCCTCACAAAATAAATATTCCTATATTAGCTATCTAGTAGCGGCGCATCTCTTCAAAAATTTGATGACATCCGATAGTCATCGTTCATTGAACCCACCATTAGGGGTGTCTCCTCAGATGCCATGTGTGCCTTTGGGTGTTATAATCGGTAATAACGTGTCCTTCATCTCAGTGCATGATGTTTTGTGACTCGTAGACTTTATTCCGGTGCTTCCGGATGTACGGGAATAGCAAGTCTCGAATTTTGAATTTTGTGCTTGTTGGTGTAGACAATGTGAAGACTATGAACTTGCTCACATATGTCAACATGAAGGGTAATTATATTTTGATGGTGTGTAATTCTGAACTCAGTAACCGCAACCAAAAATTTCATTCATCTTTGACTTCGAGAGATTTCTTCCGAAGTCACAACAGAATCCACTTTATCTTGTTTTACTTCCACTTTCTCTTCCGTAATCCAGACAGACTAGACCCGTCAGTTAGAGTCATGAACTCATTCGTTTATTTTTCCTCTTTCCCCCCTCTCCCGAATACTTGTTTTTCTGTATGCCTAATATGACCGCCGCGCCATTAGAGATACTAATTTTATGGGCTCAAAAATGTCATTAAAATTACAAATTTCCCACTACGAATTCCAAAGTTCACCTGAATTATTCAGAAAAAGTGCTATCATCGAACGATCAGAGCGTGAGATTTGTCCTCTGACGTAGCGCGGGGTGGTGTTTGCTGATGCTGCAAATTCTTGTAGTGGGTGATGGAAAAAAGAGGTAGGAATGGCTAAAAATAAAATGTGGGCATCGACCCGGAATGACAATAAACAAAAAAGATATTTGAAATGAAAGATTATTTTTCTGAGTTGCTGTTCCATGGTCAGTTGAAATTGAACCGTGAGAGCATTTTAAGATCTTCCAGTTTGAGTTTTGAATTCAAGTTAGTTTATCCTAAACATCATGATAAAACTCCAAAACAAGAATTGTATATAAAAATTTGTTCTGAGAATTTTTTTTCGTTCAGACTTCAAATAACCGTGATGCTTTTGTCACATATCAGCCTTGAAGATTTTTCTAAATTACCTCACTGTGTGATCTTGTTTTATATCATTTTCTTGAAGTTTTCAATCAGCTAGTCAAATAACCAAGGTTGAGATCCCACTCACTCAAAAAGCCTATATTTTCCATTTTTCTCAAGTTAACTATAGCTTTTTCCCAGACTAATAAGTCTGAGATCTGACAGTTTTTCTTATCCCTTTCTTTTTTGAACTTCGCTCAAAGGTCGATCAAACTAGCACAAGTATAAGCTGTGAATCACAAGATTTCAAGTTTTTAATATATATTTTTGGTCCACTTTTCTCCTCCCAATTTTTTTGCTTCCTTCTGCCTACGATTCATAATTAAACCAACCAGACCAGTGTGCCAACTATAAAACTTGTTTGTTGAGAATGGCCCACACTACTTTCGGGCTCTGTTTTCTGACTTATGTCTCCATTCCACCACCCTCAACTTCGAAAAAAAAACTTCCTTGACAAAGTTCCTAAGTACATTCGGTGCCAGCGGCACTGGCTAACTCCTGGCTACTCAAGTGGCTCATGAGAAATTCTGAGTTTTGCATCTGATTCATGCCAAACGGGAACGTTAGTGGTGTTAGCTAGTTTGAAATAGGATTTCCTTCAAGTTCAAAGAAATCCTAGTTTGAAAAATGAGAAATGTATTCAGTGAAGCATAGACCAGTGGAACTACTCATAACAAACTGAAGAGGCACAGGATGGCACAGGCATGATAAGGTCACAGTTGATGAGAGATTAGAGAGCCTGCTCCGATAATCTACTTTCTTCGAATTTCCCATTGTTTCCCTTCTCGATTCTCGTCACCTCTCTGGATATGCACGTAATGGTGTGTTTTCTCGTTCTAACTTTCTCACCCAATCCATCTTCGAAACGCCGGGAAAGTACTGATTCGCATGAGTATAAATAACTCCAAAGCCCGCGGATATAAAATGACAACGTTTTCGCAGAACATGAATTTTTATCCGTGTAGTTTTTTGTCCCAGTTTGTGAGTCAAGAAATTCAGATAAGAGGGGATCATTCCGAGATTTGCTTTTTGCGATGGCGAGGGATGACAAGGACCGTCAGAGTTATCACTGCGTTGGCGAGTTTGCTGTTTTCACTCGGTTCCTTGAAATCTCTCAAAATCTCTCAAAATTCGGTGTTCATATTTACATGAATTCAATCGTCTTAACCCTGTGAACTCAGCTGGTTACACATTTCAGTAAATTAGGAGCATCGTCGAGAATCGTTCTTGCGCACCTAGAACACAGTGAAAAGTACTTCCGTCATTCCTAACTCACTCATCAGACACAATTCGTGGTGATCTGAAACAGAAGCTTCCCCGAAAATTCCTTCCTCTTCTCATGTGGGTGTAAACTGCTAGAAAAGTCCCTCTCATTTTTTTCAGTTGCTTTCTTTTTTCTCTATCCCTTTTTAGTAGATGCCGACGACTTCCTTGAATTTTCAATTTCTCCGAATGTCATTATGAGAACATTTCAATTTCAATTTTCGTTTTTCCTAATATCCGAATTCAATTTCATATTTTCCTTTTCTAAAAGATTCGTTTTTCGAGGGTTCCTTTCGATTGAGTTTCATTCCGTTCAGTTTCAGTTCCGGGATGTTCCCTACTTTTTTCAATCAGTGTCACGAGTCCGTGAAACGAAAATTGTAGCCTTACAAAAAAATGTAGTTTCGAAAAATTCTCCAGATTTTAATCTCCCTGAAAATCCGTTTTGTACAATCTGAACCACGTTGATTACGGTCCCCCAGAGTGTCACAAAAACACATTCACTGATAGAACAGATTACTGTGATGATCAAAGAAATCAAGAAATAAAAATGAGGCTCGATACACCCAAGTTCATTCGACATGCACAACTTGAGTATTCCCTCCGCTTGACTCATCAGTTGTCTCCAACAGACACAGCGTGAGTAATTATCTCAAATAGCTCGAGCAGATGCTTCAAAGAATCAAATGATCTATTCGGTTTTCTTTCAAGCGAACGTTACGAGAGACTGAAACCCGCGGTTCCAGCTCCATTTTCTCATATTCTAGAGTGTGGAGAAGAGAAAAGGTTTAACCCAAAAATTTAATTAAAAATGCTATGGGTAAATTGAACTAGCCGAAGAAGCCATCGCTGTCGGTTTTAGGAATCCCTCATCATAGTGGCCTTGGACTTTTTGATTCACTTTTTTCGAATTGAGACAAACTGATAGTGGCAATGAGGTAAACAGGTTTTGTACTCTTTAAGTAGATCATATTCAGAAGAAGTCAGAAAATTGTACTTTTTTCTCCAAAACGTCCTGCGTGACATTGTCAAGAAGAATGTAATTGACTCGATTTGTACTTGTTTTGTGCATGATACGATTCATCTCCTGCATCTTCCCTTCTGCAAGTCAATTTCAAGGCGCTATTCTTCTTTTCCAGAAGACCGCCTCTTGTCAAAACAACTTGTGCACAGAATGTGCGTAGGGGGGGAACAGAAATCAGTGCAACCCGACACTAGTTGAATATGAGTTTTTGTTATAGTTATTTTCATTACTCATAGGTTCCCCTTTTTGGATCGTTTTTCTTGCATTGAGGCAGATGAAGAAGTCAAAGCGGGATATTCGACTCTAATAAGTAACATTAGCAAGCGACTCAGGCCTTAACTTTACTTGCCTAGGATTTTCTTCTTCAATATCTTAGTTTTTGTATTTTATGTCTCAAAACCTGAAAACCTAGAAACCAAGTCAAAAACAATGTGAATTGTATATTCGTCTCTGTAACCGCCTCTGAAAAAACAGCTACAGTAAACGATATCCACGTCTGATATCAGGATGTTTTCTTCAGCGATAGCACAATACCGTTGATCAATAGCCTGTTAAGTTTTTTTTTCAGTAGTGTGGTTCGTTTCTTGTTTTCAGTCTCGAAAAACAGTAGACGTCAATGAAGTTCACCTGCGTTCCAAAAAAGAAAAACTAAAACTGAGATTTGTCTGAGAAAGTAGTGGCCCGTAAGAAATAAGCCACAATTTTAATGTTCCTGATGGATCATTTCCTACGGTAGTTTCCAGCACGTGATGCACAACTTGGTCTCTCTCGATCGTTTTTCCTTCCACAAAATGCTCATTGTTTCGATTCAATTAAAAAGTTTCAAGCGGAAGCTCATCATTTTCACGTGCGCATGAAGTACTTTGGCTGCACTTATAAGTATAACAATCATCCGTAGTTTACGTCCCACTACGATCTCTATTCCCATGATGGTTCCTAGTGCAAGCAATCTGGGAAGACATTTCAGCAAGCTTAGACAGCTTCCACTGAGATTAAGCACAGTTTTAAATATACTACTAACGTGCATTCGAAGATGACCAGTCCAAAAATCAATTCGGAATTTCAAACAGTTATGAATACTTCATGAAAGTTCCAAAAGTCTCACAGATTTGCAAATGACATCACATGTATATATTCATCCATATATTCCGATTAACGTTCCAAAATCTTGTTTTCTACTTCGAACTATTAGAATTCTTGTATTTCGGCACGTAGTGCCACATCTCTCTTTTGCAAATCTCAGTTGTGAGCCAAGGTGAACAATTTCCCCCCAAATTTCTTTCCATTCTCTGTGCATCTCCTTACTAGAGATGCCCACACTAGTTTTCAATTTTGTACTTGCAAGCGGGGTGTCTACTGAATCCTCTCAATTCCTCACTTTGCTAGTAATTCTAACTAGCCTATCAATCACCAATTTCCTTTTTTTTTTCGTTTTTTTTCGTAATTTTCTGCGGGTGGTGCCCGATCATCAGAGATGAAAGGGGCAAAGTGAAGAACAAAGATTCGAGTAAAGTACAGTTCCACCAAAACGGAAAACGGCAACATGTAGCATTTTCTACCCAAACCCTTTTCTGTAGGATGTGACGAAGATGTCAGGTGACAGATGGAGACCATGACGATCAAAAGGCCAATCTCGTGAGTGAGAAACTGATAAGGAAATATACAGTATCCGCGTACTATAAATGTTCTGGTTTCGAACAGGTCAACCTTATTCGTGACTTTATCTGTTGTGTAAAACTCTTTCAGTCTTCTGCCAGATACCGTGTATGGAAGCGATTCCTCAGAACTAAAGATGAGGAATCAAAACATACATCAACAGATGATAATCTCAGTAGAATAATGCATCCCTTACTGAAGAACTTCCAAAGTTAAGCCGTGCTTAAGTATCTCCGAAAATTATGCAGGATATCTATTCTCAAATTATTTAACTTGTTTAGTTATTTTAGGCTTCCTGGAAGCAATGCGTGCACTTCGATATCCTGAGATGCTTCTGAAACCCTGCGATTCTCCGAGTGCTTCACTCGAACCGAATTTCCACCCTCTTGTCTGCTTGTTCTATTCTAATGATGTAATCCTTCACCCTCTTTTTTCTCACCCTCCTCCTCCTTCATCTCGCTCTCCAAATCCCGCGTTTATCATAGTTCAAATCCATGTTGAAGGGAAACCAAGCCCCGCCCCATTTTTTTGCTCTCTTGTGCTAATCCAAGTTGCTCCTCCTCCAATTAATGGTGTGTCTCTCCTTTACTACCCCCGCCCCTTTCTAGCACTTTCCAACTCATTTCAATTTTTCTCACACCATTTTTCAAATTGAAAATCGAACTTTTTTCTCTTCCCACTTCATCTCTAATGTTTGTTATTCCAGTATGTCAGAGGACACTACTATGCCGGCCAATATTTCATGGCCCGGTGTACCCGAGTGGTGTTTCAACATGGAAATGTGGATACACACTATGGCAACACAGAACATTTCCGGACAGATGAGCACCAAATATTCGCACTACAAAACTTTTAGGTAAGCTGTAGTTCCTTCTCGTTCCAGTGAAAAGTGGAGAAGTAAGCCAGTCCGGCTTAGAGGAACTCGGAAGTCCGAGAGAGAAAAGTGAATCATTCTTGTTTCTGCCATCGAAAAGTCAGACTTGACAGAAGATGAAATCAAATTCGGATAGGAAATGACCCGGTTGGAACAGATTAGGCTTCAGGAAGTTTTCCCCATACTTCAATTTGTTTGTTTTTCAGTTACCGCTATAACGGATTTCTCACATTAGTGCTGATACTTCTCGGTTTGAGTGGAAGTTCACTTCTCGTGAAACAGGTACGCAATTGCGTCCAGATGACTCATTGTCGTGTTTATTTTTTCAGATATACAGCTCACGAGTGTTTTCAAGACGGTTAGCAGTTCATCTGGGGATGATTTGTGTTTGGGATATGCTTTATCTCCTTTGCTGTCTCTGTAAGATACTGTTATTGTGATTCCAATCAATCAGTTGATTTCAGCAACCTATTGCATTCCATCTTTGATCTACGGTGTCACTCCAATCTACGGACCATTCGCCTACATTCTATTCTTTCTTCAACCGTTTGCCTCATTCTGTGTTTCTTGCACAATTTGGCAAGTGTTTGCTATCACATTGGAGCGCTACCTGGCAGTGTCATCCCCACTGGAACAGCGTACTCGGAAAGCAAAGTTCGGAGTAGGCTGGATTTGTGTAGCGATTACCATTTGTGCATTTATCCTCAATCTTCTGCCGGTTCCTTTTGAAAATGAGCTTGTAAGAATTTTATTAATCTTTTGTGGAGAGACGAGATTATGCCTCTGATTACTTGGAAACCATGTTTCATTGTTCCAGGTTGATTGTTATGAAATCACATTCGCTGATCAGGGAGAACCGATTTTCAAGATCTACACTATGATGAAACCGTACGTCGATGGGCAAGTTCGTGTTTACAGATTCCGTGAGTCAATAACATACGGTATCAGGGTTCTATCCTTATTTCATTCCAGTAGTACACTTCTTTCCGGATCTCTTGTTCCGTGCACCAGTCCCGATCATTGTTATCGGAACAATGACAGTTCGTACAATCCAAGCTTGTAGCCAAAGAAGTGTTGGCAATTTGCAAATTGGAATGCGTATGAACCGAAACATGCCGCTCAGATTATCTGTAAGTGTTCTGTCGAGACTAATTGAATATGAGAACCTCATTATCTTTTCAGCTGCTCAATTTCAAATTCATTTTGTGTAACACCCTTTACATGTTCAACACGATTCTTCTTGAACTCTTGGAGTATGGAAATATGGAGTGAGTTTGCAAACTTTTTATCGCAATAATTATCTTCAAATTTTCAGAAACGGAGACTACGATGGATACATCAACTCCTTCTATCTAACTGATGCGTCGAATATGCTCCTGGTCGTTCACAGCGCTACTAACTGGCTTCTTTTCTACAAGTTCCCAAGCTGCAGAGTAAGTTCAAAGCTCAATTTCTAGATTAGAACTTGGTGAGAGTATTCTGGTCCAGTCATTCTATAATGAGCAAAGCGATCTCTCATCGAGATAATTAGCAGCGTGTGGGGCTTCATTTCATGGATGACGAGGAGATATCCTTTTTCTCGCCTCATTTGACATGTTTTTTGGTTTATTACGTGTCTAGAATACAAACTCAGGCATCGTTGTAGTTGTGAGGACAATTGTTTTATTCTGGGAATTTCGATGATTGATGACGCCGATTGCATTGTTAAATATAGTAGCATAGAAAGTTCGTGTTTTCATCTTTGAAACTTTTGGTAAATTTCAATGAAACCATTTTCAGAAGAAGGATGTCGTCAGCATGACCTTGTCAACTTCGGTCAAATACAGTTCCATCAAACACCGGGTCGCCGAACACATTAGCAAACAGATCAGCCCGACGACGTCGGGGCTTGGAGTTGATATAATCCACAAAGTGAGTTTCAAACTTATTGTTGAATTCCGTACTTGTTTTTGATCGAATTTCTCAATTTAATGACGTCTTTTACAGCTTTGTGAGGACATCCCGGAGGTCAAAAACATTATTCATGGAAAGCTGGAAAAGGAGAGCGAGCAGTACGAACGAGAGACACTTGTCGGGCTGGAGTTTGGTCACTTCATTCGAGATGTCTTCAGATGGTTTGGCGACCGTAACAGGCGGATGTCGAAAAAAATCATTTACAAACAATACTCCGAAGCAGCGATCAAGGGAAAAGTCAACTTCAAAGCTCCAGAATGGAAAATCATCAGATCAACAGTGGTGGAGATGATTGTCACTCACTTGGCAGCACATGCCAAGGAAAGTAATGGCAAAGGAGCCGTGTACTCGAAAGCCGAGATCGAAGAATGCTCAACACGAGTTTTCAATCAAGTTCTCAGTGAGATGAAGAATGTTGCCTTGTGTGCAAATGTTGAGGAAAAGCAAAAAGTGAGACAAAATAATACTTCCTTGTCCAACTTGAATCAAACTCATGTTTTCAGGCAAGAGCTGAACGTTTCATCCGCTCGAATTCGACAACAACTGCCATGCCGATTTTCAGGGAGCCTCCAAGAAAATCTCATTCGGTCTCAATGAGATTCCAATATTCGACGTCAATAGATAGCGTGCAGCTCTGTGAGCAGCAAAATTTGATTCAGAAGGTTTAATTTTCATAACCTTTTTTATTATTCCGGTGTTCCCCTTGCTTTAATCGTGTTTTCATGTCGCGACCATACAAAAGTTAAATTTCATGGGTTTTCATGTGCTCTATTCTATTTTTGCATCTTTCACTGTCCTTTATCCTTTTGCCTGTACATTCGGTCGGTTTTAAAACTTGTTATGACAAAAAAATAAATGCTGATCAAATATTGAGAAGTAAAATGTTTGGGGGTTGGAGTCAATGGGAGATGAGAGATCACAAATAGTCGATTAGGAAAGAAGCGAGAGAAAAAAATCAAAAAGTCGAAACGGGAAAGTAATGAACTTTTGATATTATTTGGTCTTATCTACGGGTGTTTTTGTGTACACCAAATAGTACCACCAGTAGAAGACGTTCCACACGAAGAAGGCAAACGGGAAAAGGTATCGACACGATTTGTCGATTTTCAACGCGTGTCGAGAGTGATTTGCGGAGATCTGCAACAAAAATCGTTTAGGTTGATACGATATGACATTTTTCTTGCTAATCAAGAAACACTTTTCACATTGCGTTTTGTACTTTTACACCGGTTTTTGTGGTTTGGTGATCTGAACTGCGAGGAAGTGGAATCGATCGCAGTGTTTGATCTGAATCGGATGGTTTGTGATAGCAATATCTTCGAGTGAATTTCCACTCGAAGTTGAGGGTTCCTCAATCTTCTAGTCTGTCTTGTTACTAGTGTCTCATAAATCAGAAGAATTTTCGTTCGTTGCACTTCCCGTCAAAACATCACTGCTCGTGTAGTAAGGCACAAACCAGAGACGATTTGTATTAACATGATTATGGTGTTGTTTTTACAAGATTCCAGTATAATCAGGATTGAAATGTGCTACATCGTGTTAGTTTGGAGAGTGACTAATGTTTTGAACTGAGGAACTACAAACATTCCAAAAATCGGGAAAACTGGGGTTCTCAACTCATAAACAGGGATCGGGTCCAAATAAATTATTCTGAACTCATCGCTTGTTAATTCACAGTAATCTTCAAACTTTTGCTTTCTATGTTATTTTTCAATATTCAATTTCGAAAATGTGATCTGTTACGAGAAATCTTAGTACAATCCAATTTCGTCTGGTAATCCTCATTTTCTCATTCCAATTTCGATACATCTATCAATTTTCAGAATGTCACGATTGATCCTAAAAGACATCATGAATTGTTTACCTCGATTCGAAGAATGCTTCACTTCCGTGAGGGATTTGTTCGGATTTGTCAAGAAAAATATTGTCATTGTTGAAGTGTACAAATACTAATGTCACTGCTACGCAGTTACAAAATCTTTGGTTGGCATGTAACTGGAAACATGGCAGACAGATAAACAACTCGAGATTTTGTTTTGCGTATGCGAAGGATGGTGTTCAACAATGCATCTATGTAAATGTCGATGAGATTAAGCGAGCGAAGGCGTTATTTTCAGAGACACGTTCTCGATTTCAAGGAACGGCTGGGGACTGGTATTTCAACAAACTTTTAACCGGCATAAAAATGATTAGTGTTATGAACTATCGTCAGTTGCTGGGTTTCAAAAAGAATGAAGTGTTGAAATTGTGAATCTCGTAATGTTTCTTGAAAATGTAATTTTTTACCTGGAAGTACGTGGCTGCCATCAGGCCTTCATTTTGACTCGGTTGATTGAGACTCTTGTCGATATACTTTCTTGTACCATTGGAACCATTTTTTCTCGGTTTTGTACTGAACTTTGTTTCCTCTGAAACCAAATCCATTGCGATTGTCTAGTGCAGTCAGAATCAGATTTCTATTGTTACCTGAACTCGACTCTGCGTCATCTTTACGGCAGGACACATTATCATAGATCGACATTGCCATTCCTGGAATTTCTGTCTGATTGGAAATGAATTTTAATCCGGGGGCGCTTATTCACCATCATCCTCTTTTGCATCAAAGTCGAACTCATTATCAATAAATTTGATTCTTTCGCTCAAAATATCCTGGACGGTGTCTGGCTTCCCATAGCTTCTTGGACTTTTCTCAGTCTTCAGTCCTGAAAACTTTCGAATTTTCCAAAATTCTTGTGTCTCCTCTTTCATGGTTATCTCTCATTCGTATTAGTCAAAAGTGTCTCCCAATTAGTGGTGAAATTTCTAGTTAGGATATTAGTGATCAGAGGATCAGATTATGATATAGAATAGAGATATTCTTGTCTAATGGGGAAAGGATATAAAAGGGATTACGGAACTAAAGAGCGTTCTTAATGGGGGAGGCCGGAGTGGGTGGGTTGTGGATGTATCAAACTGAAGTTGGGGATCAAAAAAGCAAAAGTATAATGGGTTTGAGTTATTATGGATGTAACAGGTCTGAAAGGGGGATTCGAGGGAGCACAACACAGTTACGGATAGTTATACAACGGTGATATCTTGATGGTTAGTATGTGACGAACATAAATCAAAGAAAGGTCAGAGTGGAACTTCAACATAGTTTTTTTTCTCATGTCTTCTGGAAACTTCAGATAGAACTTTTTCAAACTGGGCTCTAGAGATTCTCGTAACCGAATTTTCCAAACCAAAACTATGAGTGTAGGGTTAGCAAACATCGTAAATCAAGAAGAACACCCATCCACACGATCTACACCTCTGTATAAATGTCTACGGGGAGAAATCGCGTTGCCGGCCCCTTCAAAAATGTCTCCAAACATTTTGGAGAAGCTCTTACGTCCGTTTTCGGTTGAATAGGTACACCAGTCGTCGTTCAGTGCGTCTACCACGTTTCCGGCCGCACCTCCTGCAATCCGCATGCTCTCTTTGATGCCGCGAACCAAATAGTCCCTTGCTGGAAGTTCTCGATTTATGGGCAAACTAAGTATACAGACATGGCACTTTTTTTGGTGGTGATGCATACACACACACAATTCAAAAAGTGATAGGAATAGAAGTTGGAACGGAAAAAGAGTCGGGTGCAAGAAACTATTTGGTTCGTGCTTCGTGCAAAATCATCATTGCCTGGAAAAAACAGGATTTGAACAGATCTGAAATACAGTAACCGATTGAAAGTATAGAAGTACTACGAATATGTGGTCATGCTATGTATCTGCAATGGTTACACTCAGTCCTTCGTATGTGACAACTCTTACTTCGTCCCGTCAAGACGACACTTTGCATCTTCTTTGCCATACTATCAAACTTCTCGGACTTTCGCATGTAGCTATTTATGGTTGCAAATTCCAAAAGTGCACAGAAGACGAAGAACATACACGCTGAAAGAAGTTGAATAATACTTGGTCCCAAGTGGGCGCAAGTGTTCTTTGATACCTCCGTACCACAAGTCGATGGCTTTTGCATAGCTCACTTGGGGGAGCCCGAATCGCAGTCCGTTTCCCTGAAAGAAGGCGATATTTCATTTTGTTAGTTGGACACAATTTCTTGAACTCTTTTTTTTTGCAACTTACAAGAGTTGTCAGAGAGACTAACGTAGTGAAACTGAGAGTAACACGAGCCGGGACAGCTGCAAAGAAATACTAACGTTCGAGTGAAACATGACTTTTGACCTACCTCGTCGATCTATCCAGAATGAAACCCAGGAAATCATAACAATAAGACCAGTTGGAATGTAAGACTGCACAAGATTATATCCAATGGATCGGGACAGATATAAGTTACCAGTAAGACAACTAAAGTCATCTAAAAACAAAAATTGATGAAAATAAGCCGCATAACTATGAAAACTTACCTGACTTGAAAGAGTTCGCGGTTAGTGCATACTGATATGTTCCGTTACAATAGGCGTTCGAGACATGCTCAATTTGAAATTCAGGCAGCCCTATCTCCTCGTTGAATCTTACTGGATTCTTGTCAAACCACGTAACGTTTACTTGTTTAGCAATGTAGGCGTCTAAAATTAGAAAAGTCTACACTTCAACAAAAACTCTACTTACAACTCAAAACGCGAATTGAACACAGTTGTTGGTCCATTGGGTAGTATCTGTAGAATACTGTTTTTTGTTATTCCACACCCCCGCTCATATACCTCAAGTTCAAACTACACGCAACTGTCAGAGTACATCTGCACGAGTAGGCAACGGTTCCATCAGGAGCCACAAAAAGATTAAAATTGGGTACTGTGACTTCTTGGAAGCTAGCCTGTCTGGCATTGGCAAAGTACAGATCGGGAAGCCTGAAAATCCGTTTCTCGATCTTTGAATTTTCTATTCACGACTCACCAAATCTGCTTTCGAATTTCATCATTGTTGATGAGCACATAGTCGGAAAAATTATGCGCCAGACGAATGTCCTGCCACGACATGTAAACATATAAATCAACGTCAAACGACTGAAACATGATGACATGAAAAAGAGGGGAATGATGAATGAGTACCATTTCAGATGAGCGGAAGTTTCCTAAACTCTCGAGATACATGCCAAGTTTGACGCCAAGTGGAATAGAAGCATTTTCAGTTGGTGGCCGAGTGTTCGCTTGTTGCAGAAGATTGTAGATGTTGGGTTGGGTAAGAGGGAAGGATATGGATACCAGAGAACTAGAGTAGGTAAATTACCAATAGAAAATATCGAAGTGAAAAACTTACAGAATCACTAATATTCGAAGCATTTGAAAACTCAGCGAATACCTTTTCATCACAACTGTCGTTGCTGAAATCTGCAAGAGGCAATTTCTCCAGAGAAAAAGTAGCCGAAACAAGAAAAAATAGAGCACAAAGGTTATGATCATACTCAAAACAATGGGCTGTTCTGAATGAGTTTGGTGGAATGGAAGTAAATACCATCAATTATTCCTTGAAAACCACAATTTCATTACGAGTAACGGGGTTCTATTCTCTCATCCCATTTTTTTCTCTCTGAAGCTAAATGTGCCGAGACACTTTTTCGAGGTTGGTGGCCGCAGTTTTTATTGCAATTGGAACTCCCCGAATCTCTTGGTTTGTTTTTTGGGTGGGTGGAAAAAGGAAAGAAAAAAACAAAAGGATCCTGGGGTCTAGATCTGGGATAGATATATTCAGAAGTATGAAAAGGGCAAGATTCGAAGAACATTCTTTTTGAAACACTTGCAACAAGAGAGAAGAGCCAGTTGTTCTTCAATTCCCTGAAGATGTTACAAGTTCATAAAACATGGAAAACTTTATAGTCTTTTGAGCCATTGTAGAGAAAAAAATAGAAGAGTAAGAACAAGAATAAAATAGAATTCTTATTATTCTATAAGACGGAAGGTGAACACAGGTGGGTTATGCTTTGTTTGTCTAGATTCAGTGCTGAGTCATCAGCTGAAATGACTCTATAACCAAGAGGAGGAATACAACTCGAACGGAAATTGAGGAACATTTTGGAGATGTCAACTGTAATGGAATCAAAAGTAAACAGCCGGACAAGAAGCGCCAAAAAAACTTATGCTGAATTTGGAATTCGATTTTCTTATGGATGTTTTCTGCTCAAAAGGGTCAGTGAACATACATAGTAGTAACCATCAAATGTTTATGTGGTGTAGGAGAAGAAGTTGAATCCTTGCAAGATCGAACAACAACTTTTCTAATTACAGGAAAACTACCAGAAGTCGAAATGAATGTATATTATTTGGGGGCAGCTCAAAACACAGAGATTCTAGATGTATCGAACAAGGAAAACAAAGGGAAGTGGCTGAAACTGAAATGGGCTAAATCTGGGGTCATCTGTTATAGACACTCGAGATCACTCACTATGTACATTTGGGATGACTTCAGAAACTTAAAAACAGAATGCAATCAGTTTCAGACATTTCTGAAAAATCTTTTCTGACTACTACGATCTTGATTCTTGTTTTTGCTGAAAAGATATCCGATAATCACCAGAAAGTTTAATGGGAGGGATACTGTAATGCAATCATAGTATTCAAATTTAGACAAGTAGAAATCAAACTGCAAACTGATGAAATCACTATTTTCATGTTCCAAACTACAACCTCGAGAAACATATGATCTTCCGGTTATTGTACTTTTTTCTGTTGTAATGAAACAGAACAAAAAATGAGAGCTTAGAAATGAAATGAGACAAAAAAGTGGAAAGCGATGCATCGGAAATGCGGTCCGTCCTGACAGAGATGAAGAATTATAAGTCAAGAGCGCGGCAACAGCGAAAGGTTCTTTCGCCACAGAAAAAAAAATGCATTTATATATAATCTCGGCTTCCACAATCGGAGAGGACAAAAAAATTATATGGTTCGAACCGGAGTAGCTTTTTGAAATGGGAGAATGGTAGCTTCAACAACTTCGGCAACAGAAATCAAAAACTGAAAACATCAAAAAACGGAGAGCGTTTGGTGAACTTCTAGACGCAAAGAAGTTAGGACAGAAAATAAGGGCAAATTGAATGTTGAACGGAAATAAGGTAACATAGAAATGTCATAAAGGATAACGTGCTGCATCTTGAATGACAGAAAGAGAAGGACAAGGAAGGAAACATTTTTGCTCTAGTTTTTTACGCTCATCGGACCATTTTTGTTTTATGTTGTTTACTCTCATCCGCAACTTTTACTCTCTTGCACCCGATTCACCCTCTTTGGCTATAAACATCGGGAGGTCTTGTTTTCTAGGGTTCAGTCGCTCGGATACTAACAAAGTTTAGCGACATAAATTGGATAACCAATTGAGCAACACTTTTCGCTCTAAGTGGAGGTTGATGTTCTGAAACGTTGGGACTCTGGAAAGCAATTCAATGAGGTAGTTGCAACGTGATTGACATAATTGGAGTGAACGAAAAGAACTTTCAAACCGGAGAAAGTTGAAAAAGCTTCTTCCAGAAAAAAGGAGTATCCAAAAGTAAGTGCAGCTTTTGGGAGAGATACTAAAATAGAGTGGATATCGCTTGCGGCCATTTCGAATAATCTCGAAACAAACAAATATTAAGAACAAAAATAAACAGGACCCTTATTTTTGATGGTGCCGCTGAGGAAGATCGAAAACTATGATCTAGTTTGAGCATTTTCAAGGCTCGGGAGGTTCTCGATCGTTAAGTCAAAACAGAAGTTCCCTCGAACCAAAATGCAAATCCCAGGACTCTCCCGTATAGTTTCCATGGTACTTGCGAGTGTTGAAATAGACACCCCGTTTTTTACTTGTTTTTTCTTCTCTTTTCTACTTTCTCCTCCCCAAAATCGCTATTTGTCATATTACTGCTTCGAGATGGGACGGAAGCTAGCAATTTGTTATTTGAGCTTGAGCCAAAATTTGAGGTGTGAAGATGAAGGGGGGAAAATGAAGAAAAAAATGCGGGCCGCACAACCGGCACTAAGGAGAATAAAATGGGAAACAGGAGATGGATCATCAAACACGCACTATTGGAGAAGAACAAAAACGAGAGTATAGGAAGTGTGAAGACGTGTGTGAGAGTGTGAGCCCTTTCGGATGCCATCTCGTTCTTTCATGTCCCAAATTGGACTTTCATTGACAGAGTGATAGGAATGAGAGCTGCACATGACTTTGAAGGAGACTTCCTCGTTCAGAAATGGAATCTCAAGGAACCCCACAATTTGAAAGAATTGGTCAAATTGAATAGCAAAAAAATTCGACAAAAATGAAATTCTAGAATCGTGGGCGAAAAACCAAGAAGATTCGAAATTGTTAAAAGATTTAGATGTCATTTGCAGCAGCTGAGTACAACCAAAACAAAATAAAGACCTCTGAGGGTTGAAAAACAGAACCTCAAAACTTGCTCTTTGAAAAATCATGATTCCAAATAACAAATGAAATTCCTTTCTCAGATATTAGCTGCCTATGTTTTATACTATTGACACAATCATTAAGCAACATCGTTCCTCACAATGCTTCCCACACCGAACAGCTGGAGTTCAACCTATAATACCTTATTCATGGGATATGGGAAGCTCTGGACCCACACACACACACTCACATACACAAACCGCCGAAAAAAAAACAACAGAAACGAGAAGAAATGAGAAGAGTGACAGAAAATGTGTGAAATCGCTGTCAAGGATACTCCGATAGTATTATACATCCCCCTCGAGCTCTTTGTTTCCCACCCCGTTCGGTTCCAACAAAGTTTTGAAAAACACACATGAAAAGGGAGAAATCTAATTTAGAGTGAGGGTTTTCGGAAAGGTGTTTGAAGTTGCTGAAACACGATTAGGTT
The DNA here is from genome assembly GCA_900536305.3 of Caenorhabditis sp. 40 LS-2015. NCBI lineage: Eukaryota > Metazoa > Nematoda > Chromadorea > Rhabditida > Rhabditidae > Caenorhabditis > Caenorhabditis tribulationis. The sequence goes on along the minus strand of LR545667.1, from coordinate 43,144 downwards.
CAGAGAACCTAAATCTCAGCAAGTAACCAGTAGGAAACAAAAAAAAACGAAGAAAATTCAAATCGGAGTGCGATATTTCAGGATTCACGTTCAAAGATAACGAAAAAGGGGGGCCATAGTGCTAATTCCCAAGAGTGAAAGATAGTGTATATGATTCATGATCTTCGAGAGAAAAAGATGATGATTGTTCGGTGGACGTTTTAAACTTTTCGAGATGAAAACATTGACGCGGTGGCAATGTGTCAGTTTGACACGTTTTGACCTGAGAAGATGAATCATATGTGGTGGTCCGTGGTTTACTTTTCAGGTTTTTTTTTCTGGCTGTAAGGTAGTTTAGAAATCGTTCCTCAATAAGTGTCCGGAAATGGGAAAAACTGCTGGATGTCTCTTTTAAATTTACAAAACAGAACAACTGGGAAATCGAAGGGATCAGAAGAATTCAACCAATCCCGTTAGATCTTAACGGTGACCACTGTCATGAGATATAGAGAGGTTACCAACCAAAACCTCTATGCTAAATGCCTGTTTTCCAGCTTCAAATTCTAAGAAATATATATTCCGAACCAGATGGAAAGATCAACTAATTACAAGTTTCTCGACATACTCTGGGAGGAACAAAACACAAACAAATCGAGGGGAAAGTTATTGCATTTGCAGAAGGACGGAAGGGATGTACGTGATTCAATGCTCCCCGCATAATTACACATAACTCGAAAGGAGTAAAGTATTTTTTTCCCGCTCATCCAATTTTTGCTCATCCACTTCAAAATCAACGACTCCTCTCTGATCTTCTAGTGACAATCAATCAGCGACAAATGAACTTTGTGGACAAGAGTTTAGTTTCGAAGCTCACTCGACACCTCGTTTCGTCTTCAGCTCTGATATGTGATATCTTTGTTAAAAATCAGCAGTCGTCAATTTCAAAGAAGAAAAGGGAAACGAACAGTAGAAATTTACCTCAATGGCGGAAAAAAAGGTTGAGCAGATCGAGCAGTTGAAAAATCTAATCAAAATGATTGAAGATTGAGTGTAATGTCAACGAGATGCTTCTTTGCGTGTTTGAAACAAAAGAAATGTTTTTTCATCATCAAACTTTGATATTTGATGAGTCCGCCAGACACTAGACAGAAACGTGGCACTTTGACGAGTAAATCACTACGATCCAGAAGCTTGCCGGCCAGTATAACTTCATGAAACAATGGAATTCGAATCGCCCCAAATTTCGCGCCTTGTTAGAATGATCTTCACATTCCTCGGTATAAAAATAAATGTTAAGTGTAGATAGTAACATCAAAAACCTGACAATGCTAAGACTCTTTTCAGTTTTTTCCTGTGGGCATTCGAGGGCTAAGACATTCTGCTCCAAAAACTATATTCATTAACATTGACTTACCAGGGTCAATACACCAATTCGGAAACTTTCAAAGCACTGCCTAGACGTTCCGAGAATGTGGACATTGCGTTTTCTCTCAATATTGGGTGCGAATTTTTGCATGTTCCCTTTCAGTACTGGTCAATTGAAAATCTAACCTAAAACTTTGAAAATCCAGTGAGATTCTATAAACTTGCGAAAATCGAGCCGAAGCCAAAATCGAGCCACAAAAGACTGAAGTTCCTCAAGTAGTGGATACTGACTGAAATCGAAAACTTTTTTTCATGTCAAAGTAATATCTAAACCAATCGTATTTTTTCCTTCTAAAGTTAAGCTTTCGTAATAGAAAAGGAGAAACACCAAAACAATAAAGCCAACATTTTTATTCGATAGCACATTATTTTTTCATCATTTAACAAAATTATGGGGAAGTTAAATTATTCGGGAGCAAAAAGAAGACACAAACAGGGAGATGGTATGACTTCCGGTGGTTTGGTATAGCTTGGTTGGTGTAGCACACTGAAAACAATTATATTCGAAATCTCGCTGATTTGAAGTTCGTACATGTTCGACTTAAGTATTCAGTAGTGAGCTGTCGGCTAATCGCTGTCCGTCTCATACGGGTCAGGCTTTCGGTAGAAGTGATCACTGCGTTCTCCAGTTCTATCCCCTGAGCCTTGTTTTGCGTGTCTCTTCTCTTCATCTTCTCTTGCCAGTTTTGCATTAAGCTCTTTCAATTCTTCTATCTAAATAAAATAATTTCAATCGTGCAGAAAACTGTAATCACTCACAGCTTGGTTTGTGATGAAGGTAGATTGGAAGCCAAGGGTATAGGGCGCCTGTCTGATCATTTTCTCTAGCTCTTTTTTTCTCTCCAAATCGATTTCCCTCTTTGTCAATTTTGGTTTCAAAGCTTCCAGTCTTTCAAACTCGAGTCTTTCGATTTCCTACAACATAAGAAATTTTATTATACAACTAATCACATTTCCTACTATGCATTTGTCTAACGAAGCTTGCTCTTCTGCAGTAAGGTTCAGGTGTATTCCCAATCTAGGCACGAACGGGATAAACTCTTGTGGTTTTCTCTCGATTGGCCCGTCATCCCAATCAGAGTACTCATCATTGTAGTGTCCATCACTGTATTCTTCTTCTTCGTGACGAGGCTTGGCTGTTTCTTGCACAGAATCCTGCTTCGATGCTTTGGCATCAACGGAAGGGTTGACAGTATTTGGGGAATCCACTTGGTTTTGGTTTTTCTGAAAATGAAAAGACAGAACATGAATAGCTGATGCAACTATTTTCTTACCACTGACTGTTTTTTTCCTTTCTTTTTTCCAACTGGCACTGGCTGTCCCATTGTTTGAGCATAATACCGAGGACCGGAGTAGTATGAGTTTCCATATTTTGGCTTGGCGACAGTCGGTTGCGAACACGCTTCTTTTGACGGGAAAGAAAATGAGATTGTGCCGGAAGCGTTGGCACGTCGAACAACTGGATCCTCTTGTTTGACGGCATCGGTCTTGTTCTGAAAATGATTTTGAACACCAAATAGACATTGAATAGTATGTCTTTCACAGCGACTCAAAAAGTTCTGCTATCGGAGCGATTCAAAAGTTGAGTTCTCTTCTTCTTCTTTTTTCATGTTCGATAAAAATTTCAATTAAAGTTTTACCGGGGAACCTCGAACTAAAGTGTTGCCTTGTTGCATTGTCTGAGAAGAATCCCTGAACTGCGAATCTCCGGATAGATTTTTTCCAATTAATGCTGTGTCTTTGCCAGCGTGTTGTTGAGATTGAGAATGACTCGACTGGTCACCCGAGCATTGATCGGGTTGTTTCTGAAAGAAACAAGTCTTTTTAACTTATTCATCCATTGTCTTACAGTTGAAGCGATTGCATCTGGCGGCTTCGAATCGTTCTTGCCGGTGATTTTACTCCGGAGCAGATCTTCCAGTCTCTGCTGGCTTTCTGCAATGTAAGTGAATTTCGATTCTAACCCAGCAATTGAAAACTCACCAAGAACTTGACGCCAACCATCTTCCGTCTTTGCTTTAACCGCAAGGGCTTCGGTGAGTTCATCAACTGCCTTCTGCAGAGTAGCATTGGTGCGTTGAAGTTTGTCAACGGTTTCCGCTTGATTCTCGTTGCAAGTCAGCAACTTTGCGATACGAGCGTCTCTATCTTTGAGAATTTTCTTCAACTCTCGGTTACAGTTTGCGTGAATATCCATTCCGTTACCTGTAAGCTCATGGGGTGATCAAAACCTAAAAAAAGAACAGAAGCATCAAAACAGTGTGTACCCGAGAAAACTATAAGGGTTACAAATCAATTGCTCTAGGGCGTTCCATGGAAAAGGTTGGAGGGTCACAATGATGGTGAAGGCAGAAAGAGTGCCTCCCGAGAGAGATGACAAACGCAGACAGAGAGGATTTCCCAGGGAAATGAGAGAAAGTGTGAGAGTGCCTGTACTGGTGAGACTCCCAGAGACAGTGGCCTCTACAACGGCCCTCAGGCCATTCGTCACCAGACTCTCGCAGCGAAAGATTGTGTCGTTGTGTGAATGCAAATAGTCCTTATTAATCGTCCGAGAATGGACGGATAAAATCATGGCTAGGCGATCGCAGAGAAGACACCCAAAAAGTAGACAAAATCTGGGATAATATACTAACAGCGATTAAATGTCTACAAAAATCATTCAGTAACAGAACACCATCAAGGAGAAAAGAGAAAGGCAGAGGTTCGTCTGATAAGATACGTACAATCATCACGAATATTCAAATATATTGTAACGGAAAACAGAAATTGAGGGTTTTATGTGGGTGCTGGACTGTCCACACTTACCACAGTGGACAGACATTCTCGATCAAGGACATCTGTTATGTCGATGCCAATCTTGTCTACTTGTGGTCGCAATAGCATGAACAAACGAAGAGATATCCTTCGATAAAGAAAAGGACATGTGCTTGCTGTTGGAAAAAGAATTCTAAAACTTATTATCGGAATCTTAAGTCACGTTAGAGATCCTACATCTTTTTAACACCACGATTTTTTAAACTTGGGTAATTGAACCTTTATTCAGAAGAGAGAAAGAAAAAATAAAAATGGAAGGAAAGGAGAAAAATATCTGAAAAGGAGGAAAGAAAGAACAACTGTTTTCTACAGAGGCTGGTGCTCCTTGATGGGACAGTGATTGTGAGATTTTACAGTAGTAAACATCAGAAGAGATTTGACACTTCTTGATTTTCATTGTTTTTGTTTGAAACTAACACAAGATACACAAAACATGTATGAAAAAGAAGATAGAACATTGAAAACTACGGAGAAATTGCTCACTTTATGATTATCGAAAAATGTTGCGAAATTAGAAGAAAGTTGCATACGTGACCTGACACTGACTGATTTTCGACTCATGAATTACCGATTGCAAGTGGGCGGGCAATCACGATTGATTCTGAAAATTGATAAACTTTATTTTTTCAAAAGAAAGGTTGCGATCAACTCACATTTTTTCAATTTGAATCTTCCGGATCTACGCGGATTTTTCCTATTTTTGTTGCGAGTTTCAAGATGGTCAAGTTTTGCTTGTAGTTTTGTCTCTCTTCTGAGTGCGTATGTTGTAGAATGCAGAAAGAGTCTGGCCCATGTGTTGTTTTCATTGTCAATTTCGCGGAAACTGTCGCACACACGTTCAGCCATTTGTAAAGTTTTGTGATGCAGATCTTTTTCGGCAGTAAGAAGTTGCTTGAGTTGGAGAATCGATTGATCTTTTTCAGCGATTCTGAGGTTTTGAAAATCACTGGTTCGAGTTTGATTATTAATCGTTTCAGCTTGTTCCGCAATTCTCCGCTTTTGTAGAACAGTTGTTGCATGTTTCTCGTCAATGATATTCTGTTGATGCGTAATTAGCATATCCTGCGGATGGATAAATCCACGTTGTTCATTGACTAGGTGGTCCAGTTGCTGAATGCGTTGTTCTTGTCTGTTGATTGTAGCGCAATCCCGTCTTTCACTTTGCTCTTTTGTCAAAAGCAATAGAACTGAAAGAATCAATTTTCGGTGACAAATAATATTGAAACAAACTTACGCAGTTCCTGAGTCAATTCTTCCTGGGACAGCCCACTCAAACGAGATTGTGTTTCTGGATTCAACAACCCGATGATAGTTCCGTTGTTTCCAGGGACGAGGTTGTCGATTCTGTCGTTGATAGGGATGTTGACTCCGTCGAGATCGGCTGCGCTTGTCAAGACCATGCAGTTACCTGAATCTGCAGTTCTATCGAATTTCGAAGAATCAACCTAGTAATATTACTGCCAGAAAAAAAAGGACAAAGAAGACGAGAATCAATAGAGATAGGATTTAATTGTGAGAGAGGAGAAGAGAACGGAGTGAGAAAAAGAAATGTAAAGGAAAAGAGAAGAGTACATTACACAGGCGGTTTGTCTTTATAGAAGTTCACTTCTTCTCAGAAAAGAAGACAGTGAATCTCCGGAGAATTCACAGCCGAGAAGAAAAATGGAAAACATTGAACACAAAGCACTTTAAGCCGAGAATGAGCTTTTTCTTTTCTTGAACAAAATCGATAGGAAAACACGAGAATAGTGCCGTGTGACATGAAGAAGTCGTTACCGAGACGACTAGAGTGTGCTGCTCGAGTGAATCGATAAGCTGCAGTGACAAACTGCGGTCTTAGTGAGACGAGCAACTCACTTTTGAAGAAGGGGGAAACGAGCTTCATAATAAGCTACTGAGCAAAGGGGGAAAAAAGATATTTGAAACCAAACTGAATCGGATTCGTCTTCTGAATCAAAAAGGGTTTATTGTGTTTTCAGGCTCAAATGTTGAGAGAATGTGTAAAAAATGAGAATGAATACAAAGAATATAGAATCGTATGGCCGAGCAATTCAATCCAGTGAATCGAGGACGTTGTCATCCTTCTTCTGCTCATCAGTAGTCTCAGCGACTCCATCTTTCTTGCCATCTTCGGTTTTGTCTTCAGCTTCAGTCTTCTTGTTGAGGATTTCCTGGATAGCAGCCAACTTCTGATCTTTCTCACGAATCTCGTCATCTTCTAAAAGACAGTCGACTTCAAATGAACAAAGTTATATTAGAACTCACTGAGTTTCATGATCCGAGTGAGCTCCGCCAGAATGAAGCAGTACGTGGTGTTGGCCAGATCAGTACTGAGACATTGTTGCTGATTGATATTTTCGAGCATGCTGATTCGCACTTTCAACTCCTCGATGACATTATCCTGTACACGCGTTTGACGCATCAGTTGGTCGATTATTTCCCGATTTCCGTTAGGCATATTCGAGGAGCTGAATAATCCAAAAATGTTATACACTGAAACTGGAGAGAGTGAAAAGAAGATAGACTGCGGACTCTCAAATCGTATAACAAACAGCGTGCGCTTATATCTTCTGACTAAGTGTATAGATGGGCGTGAAATGAAATTGTAGGCACGATACAAGACATGAACGTATGTCACTATAGCGTTTGAATGGGATTAGCTTGAAATGAGTGATTGTCTGGAACACTCCAGAAGAAAAGAAATATCGAGAGGATCATGGGAAATTTGTGAGATATTCAAAAATCGAAACTTCTGTTTTTCTAAGACAATGTGTTCGAGCAGAAATAACAACGTAGAAACGTGGTTGGTCATGTCGTCTTTGATAAACACGAACACGGAAAAAAAGAAGAAACTTTCATCAAGTGATAGAGGATTTGGAGATATAGTCGAGGAGGTCGAAATGTAATGAATATGTTTTCAAAAGCGTGTCTGAATGGAGATTTAAATGAGATTGGGGAAATGCACATTTAAAGTACGTGAATGGGAGAGTTTACTCACGATGCATGACTCTTCTGAAATTGAAAAAAAAGAAGAAAAACTGATCGTTTGCGAATATTTGTCGCTGAAAAAAATACACTGAAGATATTAGACTTGAACATGTGAGAGGTCAATACCGTAGTTTCAACAACCCAAGAATATCAGTAACTTTCCATAAAGCTTTTGTTTCTTTGAGAAGTTTCCTAGAGACTCTGAACTTTGAACCGTGATCAATTATGTTCTGGAGGCAAAAACTATATAATGTAATTATGCTGTGTCCACATCTCTATCATTCATTATTGGCTGAAAATGGCTCGTCTATGTTTTTTTTTCAAATTTCCGATCTATATAACCTTTTCGTCCACTTGCAGTGCAACATAACCCCCATCGACAGCTCTTGCTTCTAATAATTTACTCAGGAAACACTCTTTTTCTTTTTTCATTCAGAAATATCCTTCACCCAACCAGAATGTTTTCCAACAGAAATAATTTATGCTTCAACGTGACCAAGCATGATTAGATGGAGAATTTTCTCATGTTTCCCACTTGTTTTGTACCGACGAATGCGAGCATATTTTCGAGCTCTAATTGGCACCCTTTCCTATTTTTCGTGTATGTATACCCTTTCCGTCTGAATAGGAAACTATGCGACATTGGGAATGAAGTGGGATGATGCGAATCATTTTATTAACCAGCTGTAATTCGAATAGTATAATATCAAATTTTTAACTGTGAACGAAATGAAGAAATGTTATAAAGGCATGTAGGAATCGGTCTGAATACTTTCGAGCACAAATATCACCAAACCGAGATTGGTTTCAATTATTTTCATTAATTTGAAAGTTCCATGCTTAGAATAAGTCCCATGTTCTATTTTTTGTCAGTTTTTCTTTTTCTTCTCAGAACACCAGAACTAACAATTGTTGAAAGTTTCCAGTCTCCCAAACTCAAGTCACGTTTTCTGTTTTGGTTAGGTGGCAGCTGAAGTTTTTGGAGTCTACCTTGAGTCAGCTAGTCAATGACATCAATATCTCACTTTATTGTTGTTCCGGGCGTGGAATTGTTCTCTTGTGAGTTTTAGTTATACTTCAAACAATAACCAAAATTTTGAAACTGTTCCTTTTTCTCAATCTGAATATTATAAAAGAGCGAAATTCAAAAAGTGACCCTGCCATTTTTATAAAAGATTAACAACTTTGTTGGGCGGTAAAGTACTGTTATCCCTACTTATCCTCATCTCTTGGAATGAAAACCGCAACATTATTTTTTTTGTAATTGAATAGTATATTCTCGGCTGCAGCCGGCAACTTTAGGGCGAAGGTTAGGCAGGGTTCGCCTAAGATTTCCACAGAAGCCGCCCAACCTTAGCCCAACCTTCGCCCAAAGTTCGCCTTACTTTCGCTCAGAAGCCGACCAGGGTTAACTTTCGCACGAAAGCCGCTCAAGTTCCGCTCAAAAACTGCCGAACTGTTGCCCAACTTCAGCCCAACTCTAGCCGTAAATAAAAATTGTAGCTTTACGGCGAGGGTTGGGCTAAAGTTGGGCAACTGTTCGGCAGTTTTTGAGCGGAACTTGAGCGGCTTCCGTGCGAAAGTTAACCCTGGTCGGCTTCTGAGCGAAAGTAAGGCGAACTTTGGGCGAAGGTTGGGCTAAGGTTGGGCGGCTTCTGTGGAAATCTTAAGCGAACCCCGCCTAACCTTCGCCCTAAAGTTGCCGGCTGCAGCCGAGTTTGTCACACTGACTGAACAAAATTTGTTTTTAACTTTTTCGATTGAATAGGGGCATGAGATGAATCCCTACTCCTTGATTGAAAAAGGTTTTGCTTCATTTTTCGCTCTTAACCTTTACATTCAGTTGCTAGTATCCTGTGCGTTAGCATGAACTATTACTGACAACCACATCAAACACGAGATTTTTAAGGCCATAAATATAGTCTGCACTTAACGTCTGGGTCCGGAATATAATGATCCTTTTCGTTTTCACCTTTGTTTGAACAACTTTTAATGCTTCAACTGCTTTCGTTTTCAGTTAGCTGAAAACTACTCGAGGAACGATGACGTCTCCGGAGCCCGATGATCCTGGCCCGCCTATATTTCGATATCCGCCACGTCGAATGCGTACTCCGTCACCCGATACGTATGACGACTATGAACAAGTTCCAAGTGATCCAATTCATAGTCGTGTAGAGATGGTAAGTGCGATTAAGAGAAGTGAGAAACGAAAGGTAAGAATTTTTACAGAGAATTCAATATGACCATGAAAGTGGCCATGAAAGCGAGGATGAACATGTTGAGGCGGAGCTAGAAGACGAGCTGGATATTGAGCCGGAAATTGAGTTTATAGAAAGACAAGAGGTCGAAGAACAAGATGACGAAAATAATGAGTTTGATAATGAAGGGAACGAAGAATCGATCTCATCGGCTACGTCGTCTGAGGTAGAAAACAACGGTGGAAATGAGCGAAGAGAAGAGCAAGATGAGAAAGCGCAGGATGGGAATAACATCTGTAATGAGAAAAGTCTTGAAGATGTGCTGCGAGAAAATGAAGATAATCTTGATGAATCCGAAGCTAATGATACGCATGAGAAGCAAATTTCTGTTCGACTAGTGGTAAGTTTAATTATAGTGAGGTTAAGGATGAAACAGTCGAAAGTTTTACTTTCAGACGAAACGTGGTGCTAGCGATTCACAATTTCATGCGAACTTATCCATCATGCAGGAGGATGAACCAAATGGAAAGATGCAAAAACTTGGAGGCCGACTCTTGAATCGATCCAGTCGCCAAGAAAGCAAAGACCAGCTTCTAGTACATCCAGCAAGAACCATAACCACCTTTGAGGTATGCTTTTGTCAATTATGTGGTCTACTTAATTAGCTAATGTGCTGAACAGAAATAATTTTTGGATGGGTACTCGTCCAATCGCAGATAGTGAAATAAATTACATTCTCTTAGAACCCGCTTATGGATTACAAACAAGTGAATTCTCAAAATTCGGAAAACTTGTTGAATCATGAGGAAGAAATTCCTACTCCTCAAGAGACATTTCAAAGTGAAGTTTCGGTAAGACATAATCATAATGAATTTGATCAACATGAGCGTATTTCAGGACGTGAAGCAGTCGGACGATGATGGTGCATTGTAAACGATTCAATTCATCATTGTGCTCGCGCAATACTATCTGAAAAAATCTGAGGAATCGTCGTCTTAATCCAATAAGTTTTGATAATTTTTGAAGAATCCCACAATATTTCATTTCCGAACTTGCAGCTATTCCAAAATAAACCAGTTGTTGAGGCACTCTGACTTGGTTGCAATATTGAAGACAAGCTAGTTTGAATTCCTGGAAAAACTCGAAAGTACGAGTTTTCCTCAAAATTTTTCCTGTTCGTAGTGGTTGTGCAGGGTTCAAGGATAAATCAGAACTCTCGTGAAATAGTAATGAATAATGTTTATTTGGATTGTTTGAAGATGATTCTTTTGCTGCAACACACGAACCACCTCATTTCAAGCTACTAGTCGCGAACAAATTTGCATGAAGATTGATAACACCATCTTTTTACTTATTTCTATTTCATCCCTCTCATTTCTCACTAAGCAATGTGACAATGGATCACCGCCAGCAATAAGTTTCTACCTGTCTTTGGACTATTCAAATTGTCGAAGTAATCTGAAAAACAAACAGGACAGGCACACAAATTGGTGCGCGCAACGCAGACAATCTTTTCTCTTTGTAAGTCCTCAAAAGAACATTGTGCACTATGTCGAAAATTCCTGTTTTGGTATTGCATAGACGTTTTTTTTTCTTGTTCTGTTGTCTGCGCTAATCCGACGGTCACTCCATTCATTTGTTGTCCATATCATTTTCCAATTTATTTTTGGTGTGTTTAATCATTGAGAAAGCATTGTTGAAAGAACAATCTTCGCCTTGTTCAAGCTTCTGAAGAATGTTAACCTTTATTTCCTTGGTATTCTCATTTTGATTCTCAGAAGCGAAGGCTCTTCAAAAAACATCTTGATGCGTCTGGATGTAAGAATTCCAGCCAAATCTAATATCGATATTTTTCACAGAAAATCGGCGCTTCACTGTATGCAAACTCTGAAGACCATGCGCCTTCAAAAATTTTTCATTATTTTGTGATTGGTAAGATTCAAAGCTGCGTGTCCTCCAACGTCCGAATCCAATGAAGCGCGGGCAGCCTGTGAAAAATATTCCGAATAACTATATATATTCTCGAAGACTGATTTCTCAGTGACCTGAAAGAGCTCGAAAATTTTTATGAAGAATCCAAGTGATCAGTAGGGAAAATCAATCACTTTCGATGAAAAATTGAAAACAATTTCTCAAATTCGACACTGGCGTTGTAATTTTTACAGTTACTGGTCTGCTAAATTTACAAGTAACCCAATCGCCGTTTGATTACAAATTTCACAAAATTTTTCTGTAGAATGTCATGAATGTTTCAGCACCATCTATTTCTCTAGGTGTATATAGGAAACAGGCATAATTACCATACATCACCTACACAAAGGTCATCATGTTCCCACCGCCGATTAACTTATTACTACTGTGGATTGTGCGTCGAGTTTGTTTGTTATTGTTCTTCGTCTGTTGAATGAGGCAGAAAGGGTACCTGAGACGGATCAAACAGTATTATTACCATAACTGCAACACTCTAGACACTTTATTTACACATGCCCCACCTTGCCACTTTTCTCGAACAGTCTGTTCCTGCCAGATGACGTTGTGATAGAAGTGGAGGGCAAACAAGGCCCTAAGAAGGTTTTCACAAGAAATTTCATTTTTCTCACATTCAACTACTATTCAACCTTTTAACCCCGGACGTAATTCGTTTTTGGTATAATTGCGTGTTTCTTTCCTGTGTTTCGATGTCAGTTTCATTTCAAAAAATTCCCTCTTCCTTCTTTCCTACTTTCAGTTGCAGACGTCTACTCTTTTCCCTCTTCTTCCACTATTCAGCTTCCATGTCGTCCTGATGTCGTTCTGCTAATTGGCTTTTGCCCTTCTCTACAACCCCCATGTCGTTCCTCGTCTCAAAAATAATTTGAAATTGTTTTGCAATCTTCTCTCTTCTGGGTGGCCGCTTTTTCTTTCAAACTCCAAGGGGTTAGACGTTTCTGAGAACATGCCAAGCACAACACGCTTCTAATCTTACCAATTCCCATGTATCGCTCTAGAAAACTGAAAAAAGTGTACAGCTTAGCTCGCCAACTTATTTTCCCATTTTATTCGCCTTCCGTTGCCCTATTTTTTCCCAAGCTTTGCATTCTTGATTACTAATTCCCATTGTTCCCCTAGAAAAGCGCGAGAGCATTGCCCACCCAGCTTCTTGCCAGCCGTTTTAGTACGATTTGAATAGTTCTAGCCGCCTCTTTTAATAAGATCTTTCAAAAAAGGTCGGCCAAACCCTTATTTGATCAAGAGGTGTGTTCTCAACGTTCTCAGAACTTTCCATTTGGATTATTGACATAGAACAATGAAATAGGGTTAACATCATTTCTGTGATTGCAACGAGCTGTTTTCTCTTATTGTGTTTGTTAGTGTTCTGAAAATTGTGACTGTGAATCAGAAAAGCACATCATCTTTCCAATCTCACTGCTAGAAGTGTTCCTCTTCTAGAAAAGAAGGAATACAAGAGAAGAATGAATGAGAATAGGAAAATGAGCCCCGTTGAGACGACGAAGACGGCGCTGATTGTATACACATTTTGTGTGAATTTATGCGAAAACGCTTTTTGACGCCAACGATGACAGATGCTGATTGGTAAAAAAGAGAAAAGGAGAAGAAGAAGAAGAGGATGAAAGGAGGAGAAGAGAGGGAGGAAGTGAGGTGTATAGATTTTATGAAGACATTTGGTGCCACACACACTCCCATTCACTATGATTTTTCGGATAGGTCGTCGGATACGACGGCTAGTGGTTAGTGGTCCGTCCCTCCGATGTAACACTTCAGAAATCACTCTGACATATGGAGTCTTCTCTAGAATAAGTGTTCACCGGTGAGATGCTGAATGGATATTTGGAGAGTGATATTCATCTTGACCACCGAAATTCCCATTGAAGTGTCGGATGAGTCATGTTCCCAAGATTCTGAATAACGGTCGTGTGTTAGCCAACAAAAGCTGCCAAACTTTCGATTACAGGCAACATCAAAAGTACGACCACATTAAAACAGTTTCCATCGTTCTCCGTGTTATTGGCATGCTCGATTAGGCAAACGATTTGTTTTATATTCATCGTTCTTCCTTCTTTTTCCTCTGCCAGTTGGTTATTTTACAACCTCCGAATCCCAGTGAACGTCCATTTGAATAGTTCTTCAAAACTTCCCTCCATCACCAAACACTGGGTTGTTCCTTGTTCCCCCCTCAAGTTTTATCACATTCTACATACATAGTAGGTCGTCCCGGCGATAATCCATTTTTGCGCAAGAACGAAAGTCCGTGGAAAAAATGAGGCCTCGTCGTTTAATCAATGTCGTGTTCGGACGGATCGAAGTTGTTCTTGGTTGGTCTGCAGTCGAGAATAGATGATGTGAGAGAATACCAGTTCGGATTAGTTGTCCAGTTTTATTCATAAAATTGGTGGAATCCACATGTGAGAATTCTTATTTAGAAAATGAATCAAAATTTGAAGGTTCCTTCTACATATGTGACAAACCAATTATTGAAACTTGAACTGTTCTACATGAGTTCACACTGACTAAAAAGAAATCAATTCTTATCAAGTTCTCGAAGTGGCTTCGTAAAACGGTTGATAACTTTTTATTATTTTTGCAACAGTTGGGTAATCCTTGCATCTCTACGTCAGACGATCTAATTTATTATCTTTTTATAACTATTGTTTTCCACAATATTTTTTATGTATTTTCATAGTAATCTGGGAAGAAATGTTGCTGATGCTCAAACTGTATGTTCCCTAAACTATTCTTCGATACTTGTTTCCTCGATAAGTTCCTCCACCGCTATCCCACTCACCCAGCGCACGATCCTATTTCATAGGAAGCTGTAAATCTTAAGGGCCGGTGCGTGGGGAGACACACGCCGGCTGTCTTCATCTTCCCATTCCCATCTTCGAGTTTTGAATTTATAACCGGTCAAGTCAGTGTCTAACAAAGGAATGAGGAGCGAGTGAGTGAGTGCCAGTTGGATACAAGGTGCCGATTGGCTTGGAATGTAACCTTGGAGGGTTTGTGGGCGCGAAGATGGATGATCAGCCAAAATGGAGAGGGAGGATGAGGTTAAGAGCGGTTTTGTGGTCTCAAACACGGTACATCTGTGAAACCTGACACCTTTCTCACTTGTAGCGTCGTTGTTTGCAAAAAGTTTAGGTCTTCAGGAAGTTGAAATACCAAACTCTTGAGTTTCCGTAATCAAGTAATTGCACAGTCTCATTGAACAGTTCAGTTTTCTCTAATTGAATTTCAACTTGAAATTTCAAAAATTTCCGAACAACCATCTGTTACCAGCGGCTTTAGAAGTTTTTCCCACCAGGAATTCCGATCCTGGTACTCACCGGCACCGATGAAATAGTTTCAAAAGACCACGGCTGTTGTGCAAGTGCATTGACACAATTAAACGAAGTTTCTTGTGATTCATAAAAGAAGCCGACCCAAACTTTTTTCCTGTCCTCTCGTGTCCCAAAACTTCATATCTATCAGAGCTGTGTTTCGGGAAAACTTTATTTTACGATTCGGTCATAATTCTTCAATATTGAAGGATCGATGTAGTATTGAATTGAGCATCCTTTCGAATTTGAACTAAGTTCGAGTGTGGGAAATCACAGGTAGAGATTTGAAATTATGATTTTTCGTCATTTAGATTCTCAAAAAAACACTATCTAATTTTGGAAACAGATCTAAAATAATTTTGTAGAGCAGGTAGATCAGTTATATTAACAAAAGGTTCTAGGAACGGTACTTTTTTAATCTAGATGAAACAATAGAGTCTACCACCAGTAATAATGATTCGCAGTACGTAACGTG
This sequence comes from Caenorhabditis sp. 40 LS-2015, assembly GCA_900536305.3. Taxonomy (NCBI): domain Eukaryota; kingdom Metazoa; phylum Nematoda; class Chromadorea; order Rhabditida; family Rhabditidae; genus Caenorhabditis; species Caenorhabditis tribulationis. The sequence continues at coordinate 27,947 of LR545667.1, read as the reverse complement.
TGTAAAAATGATCCATGGGAAAGGTCACTCGTTGTCCGACTGACGTGTCACCCTCTCTCTATTTCCCTCTTCTCTCTTCTTGACTCCCATCGTTTTTCTGTTTTCCTGGAGAGTTTTTGTGTTAAGGAAGAAAGTGAGAGCAAAAGGTTGAAGTGCGGACAGACTCACTGAGAGCTATCCGATAGCTGCCCCGCGCGGTGCCTGTCCGTCCAGCTTTTACTGCTGTGGCCGCTGCTGCTGCTCCTTCTGTTGGTCATTCAATCATTGATTGTGTGGACATAATGGAGGAGTCGCAGAGACAAGGGACTTGGTGCACAATTTGGTTTTGTCGGAGAAAATAGTGTGGCGGGGAGGCTGTGCGGAACGGGAGGCTAACGGGAGGAGAAGAGAAAAAGAGTCCCTCCCGTCTGTTTTCCGCCCGTTAGCCAGCCAGCATGTTCGCGCGACTCGGGGTGGTCTTCCTCCTTTTCTCCGGACACAAGGCTCTTCCTTCTTCTCCTTCTAGCCTACCCTCTTTTTTCTTTCCTTTCCCGAGAGTCCGAGAATTTCTCTGACTGTCTCCGTCTCTCTCCCTTATATTGGCCTATGCGGACCACTCTATGCTCTCCGCGCGGACCGCGCACTATCGACCGCCTCCGTCCGGAATCATTGCGATTTTTCGCTGTGTGTTTTTTTGTGATGCCGTTTGTCCCATTACGGTTCACCCTTTGAGCTTCTTGTTTTTCTGTGTCTTTTTTATGCAACAAGACACAAAGTACTTTTTCCTAACTTCAAAATTTTGCATTTTAAAGGATGGGTTGTAGAGGGACCACTCTATTCTCCTCATTGGTTCACCAAACGTTTGCGTGCCTCTCACATCTTTTCAGAACTCCTTCTTCATTTTTTTTTTCGTTTTTAAGTTACGATCCAATGTTTTTGCACTGATAACAAAGTTAGACGGACCGAAAATTTGAAGGTTTTGTTAATTTTTTTTCGGAAATTTTCTTCTCATTGAATTATTCCGTGGGATTCCGGGTTGTATAGCCGAGAAAAAAACCTTTTTCTTTTCCTATCTCCCGCTTCTAAAAATGTCAAATCCGTATAGTCGATTGTCCTTTGTCTTTTTTATGACCCTTTCAGGAGTAGTCATAAAACGCTTGCTACCATGGGATCCCTCATCATCATTCAATGTTTCCTCCTACAAAAATGCCTAATCCTTTTTTCACTGATGTCTTTCATTCCGTCCGCCTCTTTTTCGAATGCGTTTCCTACAGTAAACCAGTTGAACAGCTGCACTGAAGGACATTGACATGTTTGATAGACTGGTCAGATCTCTTGTGTTTACAGTCTTCAGAAATTTGACTTCAGAATTGTTGTGGTTTTAAGTCATCTTGAATTTGGTTTTTTTTGGCACCAAAGAAATATGAAAAGCGGATGGTCATCAATAGCTAGAATGACCATGGATATTGTGTTTGCTCCCGGCTTTTGCTTTGGTCCCCATTTCGTCTGCAAGAATAAGTAGTCTCGGGGAAAATTTCGAACTCTCCGCCTCTTGTGGACGAGACCCTGTATCATTTTCGTTTGGACAGACGTCGTAACCCAATATTCTGAATGAGAAGGACGAAGGAGAGCTCTATTTCCTAGTTTTAGTTTTTCTCTTTGGTGAGTATTTAAGTTTATCAGTTTTCTCCATATTCAGCAGATAAAAACTTAAAATCTTTCCTAGAAAAAAGGTTGAATGAAAGTTTTCTTCACGAATCTCACCTTGAAACAAAAAGGGCGAACAGATTTCGTGCATGCTATACATCCTTCAAACGTTTTCAAAGTGTGTATACCAACATGGCAATTTGTATTCGAATCTAAACCACTATAGAACACACACTTTCACCGTTCATTTCTATGACATGAATAATCTTCAATTTCCCATTTCGCACGCTCCTTTCCGTTCCCACTACTAACCATTCCTTTCGCTTGCCCTTCGAAGGGCCCGACAACTTCTTCTTCGTCCGAGAGGAGTTCAATTCGATTCCGATGCAGAGTCGGTGTCCGTCCATAATTCATTGAAGTGAGTATGTACTTTCCTTTGTTGTCGCTCCTCTTTTGCGTAATGGAGTCTTTTTCGCCTTCTTAGCTGTTTCTTTTCCACATCTGCCAGTCTTTTTTTCTCCGTGCGTCATGTTCCATTTTTATTCTCACGCTCCCACAGTGCATTATACTTTAAGGTCGTTCCCTTGAACTTTCCGTTTGTAGTGTCATTAGTTTGTTGGGATAGTTTTGATGATACTCGGCTACCGTTGGACGCTTACCAACCGAGAGCAAATCTAAGGTGATAAATCTCTATGTAATCCTTCATTTTCTCACGCCAAACGCTCGTCTACCTCCATTATCCACGGTGACATGTAATTATCAGGTACAGACATAGACACAATCACACACAACACCACCTCTTCTCACTTTTTCCTCGCCACTTTCATCCTTTTCTCCCTTTTGGACCGGTCGCCATGTACCGCTTGTAGTGACGAATGTCGGTGACCTCCTCTCATTGAACAATAGTAGGATCAATAGGTTTTGAATACATGACAGAACCGTTCTTGCCCCTTGTTCCCATTTTTCTCATCTACATGTACACAAATCATACGCTGAGCAGGGGAGAAAAAAAACTGAACTGGAGAGAGAAGGTGCGAAAACTTTTAATCCAAAGTATTTCTCCCTTTTCACTTCGGAAAAGTTCATATAATTCTTTTCTGCATAAAATATCCGGATCAAACGCACGGAAACTCGCTTCTCCCCAAAATCAATAATGATCATAAGATTGCAATATTAGCCGATTGTTTGCTCGCCTTATTTCCCCCCTACCTTTCGTTTCTACCTTTACCTCTCTTTTCTACTTATTGAATCCTACGGGGAGGGCTCACCTGTTCCCTCCCGGTTTTTTACCCGTGCTCCCAGTTTTTTGACTTTCGACCGTATCAATTGCCATTTTTCTTATTTCATACAGACAAAATGCTGAAACTTTGGAGATGTGACAAGTGACAAAAGAGTTTTGAAGTTTGCGCTCTTCAAGAGGTCCTTTGGGTGCGATTGAGCTCTAGAGCTGACACGTATTTCTGAGAATTCTAGTGTAGTCCCAAAGCTTCATGTTATTAGGTTGAAGTCTTCACTAATCTTGTATTAGTTATATTGCTCAGTGGAATTCAGAAATTGCATGATAGTGGAAAATCATTCAACTAGTATCTGAACATCCCTCTTCCGCTCCATCACATGCAATTCAGTCATGCGTTATGAGAAAGCTCTTTGCCACTTTAAAAAATAATAACAAAAAGTATTCGGAAAACGAATTCAATGTCTCGAAAAAAAAAGTACAGAACCCGCTTTTTAAATGCTGCCGCTGCTCGCACACTTTTTGATTTATCATTCTGGTACCAGTTGAAAAGCGGAGAAAAGAAAAAAAAGAGAATGGGACCCAACCAAAAAATGTGTGTTTGGGATAGAAATGCTGCTGTTTCTGTGCTTTTGGGACGCATTGCTTCGCTTGGCCCGGACCCTCTTAGAGCCAAAGTGTTGATCTTTCTCGTCCCAAAGGGAGATTTTTCGCATTGTTGGATAGCTCATGTTATAGACTCTGAGAACAAATCTGAGAGTTCTCATGGTTTTGTTTCTCAGACTATGTCCTGCACAAAAAAGTTGATGGTACTCTCCGTCCTTTTTCACTTTTTGCAAAACTTGAACATATCAGATTTTATAACCTCTTACTGGCTAGCTGTCACTTCACACATTATGCCTTCTCCAAAAGTTGACAGCTGTCCAAGAATTTCTTGAACTTGTCTTTTGTTATGCGGGTAGAAGTATTGAGGTACACCTACGCCTCTGTTTTTTTTTCAAGTTCTCCATCACTGAAAGAGAACTCAACAGCTGATAAGAAATCAAAAGAAGAAAAAAAACGGTAAAGAAGATAGAGACAGCTCTGATTTCATTTCCGCTGAGAGTAGGAAACCCTCAACAGTGGGAATAAGCATACAACCAACGTTTGTTATCACAATACACATACTCTGCTAACTAATTTGCATTTTTCCCAAACTCCACAATGTCAGCAACCACCATCCTGTCGTTGGATGCAAATATTGGACAAAGAAACACATTCTCATTTCTTTATGTTTTCTTTATCTGATTCTCATTAATGCAGTGATAAAATCGACATTAACGTTGTGTGTGCCCACGCTCAATTGTGTTCTCAGACGGACGCATTGTGTTAGAGGTCATGGTTATCAAGTCCTGATAAAAAAAGACCAGTCTCTTCTCTTCGTTTCTCTTCTCTCGCCCTCTCACCTTTCTCTCTCTTTTCTCTTCAAATGAAGAGAAGGATTGAAGAGGTTTTTAGATCCATCGCGCTTCTAGGTGTCATCACTAGACCTTCGAGAACGCTGACTAATTGCTGTTTCACTACATGTACATCGCTCTCTGGCGCCAGTGGTAGCTTTTTGTTTCACTTCACTTCCTTTTTTCTTATCTCCCATTATTTATTGCTATCCCATCCTTCTTTCCCCCCTTTTCACTCCTCCTCATTTCATTTTCAATCTTCGTTCGTTCCATAGAAGGACCTCTCCATTTTCCTTTACGCTGACGATTTATCAGACAACGCATTCTGAGCCCCCAAGTCGTCGTCTCTTTTGCCATTCATCTCCCAAAGAATAGGCTAAAAGGGAAAGGAAGGGAAGCAAGAATAATTTTGCATTGACTCTTTTTGTGTGCTACTTTTTTTGGGGCAGCGCTTTTCGACCATGCCTAGTACACTTCCAGAACAACACGAGGTCAAGCATATATGGGAGAATACGGGAGAGGAAATGAGGGGAGGCGGTTTCGAATCTATTGTTAAAACCTGACTCACTTTATCCTTTTATTTATGGTTTTTGGTTTTTTTTTTGGGAGACAAATTGAGAAGAAATTCTATAAGAGGACATATTCGTTTTGGATATCAAACGTAACCACTCTAAATTGTAATTGTAAGTCTGAAAATGACACTTCTACCGTTTCCTCGAAGAATACGTCTTCATCTTCTTCCAATGAATTTCAAAATTTGAGATTTCCGAAATCGATCACTCTATCACCGATTCACTCAAAATCCCATTTGCATACATTATATGGTGGCAGCCCACGCAGAACTTTCTCACTCGAAACTGAATATGAATTCCACTTTTCTTTGTTTCTTTTTGTCGTCATCGCTGCCTTGAGAGTTACCACTAAATCATGGTTAATCGCTCATTGAAGACGTGGATAGAGATTCCATAAAATGCAACATCCCTCCCCCTCTTCCTCGAATCTTGCCATCTCTACATCCTTCACCACCATTAATATCTGTTTAGAAGATAAGCATCGCCTCATCTCAAATCAATATAATAAATGTAGATCACCAAATTGAGACGTCTTCTTTTATTCGTCCGAATTCTCACACACTCGGTTATATGTGGATGCTGTTGCCGGCCCTGCTGTTGCCTTTTTGGAAGATGCTGTTTCTATTCTTCTACTCCTCCAGTGTCTTCTTTCTCTTATTCGTCTTCATTCTTCGTCTTCGTCGTCGTCGTCCTTCATCATTATTCGGGAGAAGAGGAGAAAGAGAGAGAGAGAGAGATGGGCCTTCTGTTCGGAATCAAGGCGACTTTCTTGCGGCCTTCGATCACACATACACTCACTCATTCACAGCCTGGTCTGGTATGGTGGCCCTGTGCCCCCTCCTGACCGCTGGTCATCTCAATTTCGCACGTTTCGATCTCTATCCGATTTCAGAAATTTTGAAAAACAACAATTCAGACCGCCGTCACTCCAACCACAAGTGTTTATATTGAAAAGAGTTCCTGATTCCTAACGTAAACTTTTTGGTTGCGAAATTCCTGACTCCGAATGATCCTCTCGTCTCCAAAATGTTTCAAAAACTTCAAAGCGCATGTGAACAATTTGTGCATTCTCACTTCTCCACCCTGTTTCTTTCCAGAGGGTTTGTGTAATAATGCTGGACGCGTCCCTTGGTGTGCCGTCCACTAAACTTTTCTCCGACGTGTATCTGATGTGATGCACTCCTTATCGATCAGTTCAGTTATCATACTTTCTCCAATGCTCGTATTCTTGGTATCTCTTTTGTTAACTGGGAAAATTTGTACTACACCTCAATCAAACGAGGTAGTGAACCTTTCTGTTCATACCTGAGTCACCTATGACGTTCCGTGGGTTACTCATTTCCATTATATTAACCTTATAACCTTTTTGCAATAACCTGTTTTTGTGTCTCTCGTCGTCTCTGCTCTTTATTATGATTCTTTTCAACTTTCCATCTTACCCAAGATCATTTTCAGAACCAAAGACAAATCAAGGGGGTCATCGTGGTTTGAATTCCGGCGTGCTCCACGCCGCCCACATCTACGAGAACCATGTCTGCAGGACTCGACGAGATTGATTTGAATTCTCTAAGGGTGAGTGTTTCTTTCATTCCCATAAACCACCCAGAAGGTTTTCTGATTCTCAATGAATGGACAAATTCATTGTCCGTGACAGGAACATGTCGATAAAACAATTTTGTACCTGGAGATGCAATGAAATTTCGCAACTCTTGTCTACATCTTGTTGATCCATTCTCTGACACACACACACACATACACAAAACAAAACGCTGGCACATTGAGCTGGAGCATTGAGCATTGTGTGTGTGTGTGTGTGTGTGTGTGTGTGTGTGTGTGTGTGTGTGTGTGTGTGTAACATTTTCAAAAATCATCTTGCTCCGCAAGAAAGCTCAAAAAATTTTTGTAGGAAGAGCAATGAGAAACAAAACCACAAACACCGCAGAAACTTTTCAGTCGAAACATGAAACTTCTTTCAGGACCCGGCTGGAATCTTTGAGCTAATAGAGGTTGTTGGAAATGGAACATACGGGCAAGTATATAAGGGTCGACATGTTAAAACAGCGCAGTTAGCCGCTATCAAAATTATGAATATAAACGAAGATGAGGAAGATGAAATCAAGTTGGAAATTAATATGCTTAAAAAAGTGAGTTTAAAAGCAAAACAAATTTGAGTGCAGCTCACTTTTTCTAGTACTCTCATCATCGAAACGTGGCCACATATTATGGTGCATTCATCAAAAAGCTGCCCTCTTCCACTGGAAAACACGATCAGTTATGGCTTGTGATGGAGTTTTGCGGAAGTGGATCTGTCACGGACCTGGTGAAAAGTTCGAAACAGGCATCTTTGAAAGAAGAGTGGATTGCATACATTTGCAGAGAGATTCTGCGGGTAAGAAGCTAAAACTTTATGAATCAAAACCAGAACACTTTCGAATTTCAGGGTCTCTATCACTTACATCAGAGCAAAGTCATCCATCGTGATATCAAAGGCCAGAATGTGTTGTTAACGGATAATGCGGAAGTGAAGCTGGTAGATTTCGGAGTATCAGCGCAGATGGATAAGACTGTGGGAAGGAGGAACACATTCATCGGAACACCTTATTGGATGGCGCCAGAAGTTATCGCTTGTGATGAGAATCCAGACGCCACATATGACTCTCGTTCAGATTTGTGGTCCTTGGGTGAGTCGATGCTCAATGTGAGCCAAAACCTAGAAACTCCACACTTCCGATTTCCATTGTTTGACACAACTTTCTAGTCAAGCAATACTGAGGCGATCTTTTACTATTTTGATGTTTTTTCGCTGTTCCAATATTTGCTCCTTCTCCACAATTCCCTCAACACTTGCCCGAACATTTGTCGTGTTTAGGTCTGCTTCGTTTCTTTATTTGCATTTATGTGTAAATGGGCGCCAAAATGCGTAGTATAATAGAATGAGCTGAACGTAAAAGAATACAGGCAGTTAGAGGATTCTGTGCTGTTTGCAGATTAAATCAGTGTGGTCGAAATGAGTCACAGCTGTTATTCAAAGCGTGGAACACAATTTTATCAAATTTAGGAATCACCGCATTGGAAATGGCCGAAGGTCATCCGCCGTTGTGCGATATGCATCCGATGAGGGCGTTATTCTTAATTCCACGAAACCAGCCGCCCAAGTTGAAAAAGAACAAAAAATGGACAAAGAAGTTTGAACAGTTTATTGGTAAGGGTTCATCAGAAATGGGTCGTTGACAAAATATGAGTTTTCAGAGACTGTATTAGTGAAGGACTACCATCACCGACCCTACACAGAAGGACTGTTAAGACATCCGTTCATCAAAGAGCAACCTCACGAAAGGACGATTCGACATTCCATCAAAGAACACATTGATAGAAATAGACGAGTGAAGAAAGATGACGGAGACTATGAATACTCTGGAAGTGAGGACGACGAGCCAGCCGCCAGCAATCGTGGACCATCTATGGGGGTCCGAGAAGATACGGAGAGCTGCTCCATGATCCCAATGGATAACACCCTCCGCAAGGGATTCCAGAAGCTCCAGGAGAGCAACCGCCGATTCGCCGAGCCGGGAGTACAACAGCTGAGAAGACTACCACAACAGCCAGTACCGCCACCATCTCAATATCCACCGAACAGGTATGGAAGAGTCGAGATTCACCGGAAAACCGATTTCTCCGTTTCAGATATGTTGAGCCGCGAAGAGAAGCTGAAGTTAAACTCCGTGCCGTATCATCCCGCGGCGCAGCTGACGGACCACGACATTCGCCAGCATCAAGGCCTCGGCCAGTGAGTCACCACCAGGTTTTGTTTTGACCTTTCCTACTAAATAATATAAACAGTCATCAAATGGGTTCACTAATAATAACAAACGTTGATCGGAAGTGTGAATCGGGTGTGGTCGCATCTATTAACTTCTTGATATTTTGTGTTTGTGGGAAGAATAACTAACTGGAGGACTCTTAATGATGAATGATGGGACTTAGAAATTACCTAATTGGATGGAAAACGAACTAACCGTTGATGAATTTTTATGCTGATTTTCGTGTATCAGATGTGTTTAACCCTGTTTTTCATTTCAGCGCTCTCCACAACAGTCCCACCCAGCGGCTCCACATTTGGCAGATCTCGCCAACTATGAGAAGAGAAGACGATCGGAACGCGAAGAACGCCGGGAACGTGAACGGGCGGCCCACCATCAAATGCCAATCGCCCGTGTATCAGCAAGTGTTCCAGCGCCACAGCAATCCCGCAAGATGTCTGAACCTCTACTCATTAACCATCACGCCAAACCAGAAGACCTTGACGCACTCGCCAGTGAACTGTCCAAAATCGGCGGACTTCGTAACGGTCGTAGTCGCGAGGAGAGCATGAGCCCACCACCACCGGCGCCACCACCGCGAGAGGCTTCTATCTCGTCAATCACAGATTCTGTTGACGTGAGTGAAACGGAGAACGGAGCAGATGCGGAATGGGATGATTTGAAGGACCTCATGATGAACGGAGAGAGCACACTGCGCGGACCGAATAAGCCGCTGCCGCCGACGCCGACAGATGGCGAGAATACACTTGTGTCAGATGCACGCCGGAATGGGAGTAGAAGTAATGGTCATGGAGACTACAAACCAAAGAGTCTTCATCCAGAGGTTTGTTCGGGGACCAAACGAAAGCGCATTCAGCTGAAACTAAAGATCGGATCTAGAGTATACTACGTTCTGAAACTTTTCTTTATTCAAAAAAAGTTATGTTTTTCCAGGTTCGCCCAGGCATCATCTCTCTCGACGACGATGACAGCGACTCGGACAACGAAGAAAGCAACGAACCACTCATGTTCAAGCCAATTGTACGTTGTCTCTTTTTTCTCCGCTAACTACCACTTTCCGTGACTCCCGGCTCTTTCCGCCCCAAATCTATACTTTTTTGTTTTTCAGAACGCGTCCAGCTCGCGTGGAGCGCTCCCAGACCTTCTGCCAAAATCTCCACAACTCCGTCGTCCGATGAACGATCAGGCTCGCCAATTAAGCGATGATCGTGCTGATGAAGTGAGTTTTGAAAAGTTTGAAAATACAGGGTGCGCTGAAACTTTCACAACAGATTCAAAGTGCTGTTGCAGTGTGAAACTTGTGTTGCAATAATTTTAGCGCATCCTGCACAATCAAAATTTAAATTTAATCTTGAAAACTGATAATAAAACATATAGAGCGCCTCCTTGTTCGGAAGTTTTTATGTAAGTTTGAACACTTGGAAATATATGTTCATTTGATTTCAAATGTTGGTTCTCAGTTCTATTTTTGACTACCATCCTGTCGGAATTCAGTTTTTTTTTCGAAAACTATCTACCCTCTTGTTCTTACTCTCATTAGTTTTTCGGTTATATCTTCAAGTTATGACAGCTTCCTTGTGTTGATACGATTTCTGATTTTTTTTTCGGGGTATAGAAGCATTTGTATTGTTATGTTCACTTTATGATGATACCTCAAGACAAATGAACCGCCATTTTCCAGCAACCTAACGGATTCCAAAACTCGGACAGCCGCTCATCCATTCAACACTCATTTTCGAATCGTGATCGCGAGAAGTCCTTTGTTGGATACTTTGGTGGTGGAGCGGGCGCGGGCGGTGGCACCGTCAACCGACCAGGACGACCCCAAGATGTGAACCAAGTGCAAGTCAACGTGACCCCCAACTCCAACGGTACTCCCGCTGAGAATGATGCTCCGGAAATCCGCAAGTACAAGAAGAAGTTCAGTGGCGAGATTCTGTGTGCCGCTCTCTGGGGAGTCAACTTGCTCATCGGTACTGACAGTGGCCTCATGCTTCTTGATAGAAGTGGACAAGGAAAAGTGTACCCACTCATCAGTCGTCGTCGTTTCGATCAAATGACGGTGCTCGAGGGACAAAACATTCTCGTCACGATTTCCGGACGGAAGAGAAGAATCCGTGTTTACTACTTGAGTTGGCTGCGTCAGAAGATTCTCCGTACAGAGGTAAGGGAAAAGTAGCAAATCTCAAGTATATATTTTTGTTTTCAGGGTGCCGGAAGCGCGAACACGACCGAAAAGAAAAACGGATGGGTAAATGTGGGAGACTTGCAAGGAGCGATTCACTTCAAAATTGTGCGATACGAGAGAATCAAGTTCTTGATTGTTGGCTTGGAATCCTCCATTGAAATCTACGCCTGGGCTCCAAAGCCATACCACAAGTTCATGAGCTTCAAGTCGTTCGGATCCTTGAGTCATGTCCCTTTGATTGTCGACTTGACAGTTGAAGAGAATGCTAGACTGAAGGTTCTCTACGGATCTACCGGAGGTTTCCACGCGATTGATCTGGATTCTGCAGCTGTGTACGATATCTACACCCCATCACAGGTAAGAAACGCATACTGATATTTTGATTTCCTCATTGAACAATGACAGGGCGGTCCAACTACAACTCCACATTGCATCGTTGTTCTTCCAAATTCCAACGGAATGCAACTCCTCCTTTGTTATGATAGTGAGTCTAGCCTCATTCAGACAAGACATCAAACGAAAAATTTCAGACGAAGGTGTGTACGTTAACACTTACGGAAGAATGACAAAGAATGTGGTTCTTCAATGGGGAGAGATGCCCAGCAGTGTCGCCTACATTTCAACTGGTCAAATCATGGGATGGGGTAACAAGGCGATCGAGATCCGATCCGTGGACACTGGCCACTTGGATGGAGTTTTCATGCATAAGAAGGCTCAGAAGCTGAAGTTCTTGTGTGAGAGAAACGATAAGGTGGGCTTATTCGAGATGTTGTCTTCATAATTCTGGAATATTTTCAGGTGTTCTTCTCGTCTGCAAAAGGAGGTGGTTCTTGCCAGATCTACTTCATGACCCTCAACAAACCAGGATTGACTAACTGGTAGAAGTCTTCTCAATCATCTGGTGATCATGCCTACTTTTTTTTGTAAAAATGCACTGAAGAATCTAGTAATAATTGTTATGTGATTAATACCCCGAACACCTCGTCCTGAGAACTTTGATTCTCTCTCGCCTTATCCACCTACAAGTCATTTTCTACTCCGAACCTCTCGAAATCTCCAATACATTTTCCCACTTTCCGCAACTGTATTTGAACAATCCAGGATTTCAATTAGCCAAGTAAATCATTTACTCACACCCCCCCCCCCCCCCCCCCCCCC
>LR545667.1:0-15849 GCA_900536305.3 Caenorhabditis sp. 40 LS-2015 | reverse complement strand
TCCCCCCCCCCCCCCCCCCCCCCCCCCTTCAAAATATTCACTATGTACTTTTAAATCAAAAATCTAAAAATACTTGCTCACTTTGTGATTAAATCGCTTTTTTAGGCTTTTCATGTACACTCTAAACACCCCGCCTTCCCTCTCCAAAAGTGCTCATACCCGTATAATTATTCATTTTTTTGTTCCAACAACACCTTTTTTTATCGAATTCCCTGTCAAATTGCCTAATTATTGTGTCTTTTTTCTAGTTTCCACTGTAAATCCACGGATCTTTTTTTCTTTTTTCTCTTGTTCGTGAATCATTTAATAAACTATGAAACAAAAAAAAGTTGACATTGTAGTAGACTTCAATGAGACGATATCATTATACACTTCCAAAGGAAAAACTTCGACAATAGCTCAATTTTTATGAAAGTTTCTGGTTTTTCCAGTCAAAATGGATATTAATGGGTGACAACTTTGTTTCATGTCTGGGCCTATTATCGCCGCTAACTTTTTGTGAAAAAAAATACGCAGACTATAAAAGAAATGTAACTGTACCCTACATGTAGATTCACAATTTTAGATCTGAGATATGTCTTCTTACAAATTTTCAGATTATTTCATGTACGCCACAATGTAATGTTTTCAAAACGATTTCCTGAAATGCAGCTGGAAATTCTTCACATTTTTCTAATTAGTCGTCACATGAATTATTGCCACAGTTATTTTCCTTTCACATTCACTGTTTGTTATCCACTCTCCATTATTTACGAACCTCTTTTCATGACAAATAAAGGTCCTCTGGGAAAAATGGCGTGAGGGTTGGGTAGTGTGTCCGCAAACTGTCGTGGCGGTGTTTGCGGTCCACTTTACCACGCTCTATTATTAGTCGACAAATTATCGGTTCACTCCGTTCACCTTGTATTCACCCAATAATCTCATTCATTTTTTCCGATATTCTCATTTTTCTTCCTTTTCTCTTCCTTCTCCTTTTTATTGTCTTAGACATGCCCCTCTAAAAACATATTATTGCAGAAGAAAATGAGCTCCCGTTACAATAGACGGCGGCACAGTAGCAGTGACGACGAATCGAAGGAATCCCGATTTTCCGTCAGACCTCAAACTCACGTAAGTCTATTGTATTATGAATTGAATGAAACAGTATACGTTATAATTTTTCAGCGAGGATCTAGAGAGCATCACAGCAGAGACAAGTCTCGCGACAATCGACGCGATTTCGATTCGAAGCGGAGAGACGATCGCTATCGTCGTGACAACTCTAGAGGTAACTCATCAAAATCAATAAAAAACAGAAGTTAAAGTTTTTGTTTCAGATAGAGACCACAAATCCGACAGAAACCGCAGTTCACCTTCCCGAAACAGAATTAGTGATGAGGTAAGACTTTTTTGCTAAGTAAGAATAAAAATAATTGATTTTGCAGAGAGACAAGAGACGTGACGATTATCGCAGTAAAGACCAGGACAAGCTCTGGGACCGCAAGACAGAAACATCTCGGACTAAATCTCCGGACAGTCAGAGATCGAAGAGGTCGAAGATGGATAAGAAATCTTCAAAGTCGCCGGAAGACCGACCAGAGGATCGATCTGTTTCTGATAATGGACGACTGTTCGATAGAGGTGAGTTCAGATGCAGTTCAATGAAAAGGCTAGATTCATGATTTTACAGTTCTCGACTCAAAGTACAAAGCGAAATCCACCATGATTCTGGAAATTGAAGATTTCGAAAAATCGCCAACGCCTTTGAGAGATGAAGAAGAAATTTCAACATTCACTTTCGAAGATGCATGCGGACCTGCAAGACCAGAGAAGGGAGACGTGGAAGCTGAAAGTGATCACACAGGCTCTGGTAAGGAGTCGGGCGAGTTGACTCCAGAAGCACCACAGAGCGAACGCAAGTGGTCACAGTCTCCACCAACTCCATCGACACCAGTCACTCCAGATTTCGCAGGTAGGATAATTTAAGCGTTGGAACTCATTTCTCTCTGAACTAACACAAGATCTTCACAGAAACATGCCAATTTTCCAGATGCTGTTCATCCTTTGGACGAGATCATGTCTGATGAAGAGGACGATGAGCCTATTGACAAGTACAGCATCACCCCAGAGCCAGAGCAATGGAATGCACTATCCGAGGAGGAGAAGAAGGTGAGTGATAGAAAACTTTTCTTTCCAGTATAATGAGTTTTTTCTCTTCAGCTTCACAAACAAGCCATCGAGCAACGGAAACAGAGACGTCGTCAAGAGGCTATCTCCAAGCTTCCTGTTTACTATCCGGGACTGCGCGGATGTCAGCATATTGCTGAGTACTCGATCTTGAACACAATTGCTGCTGGAACATATGGAGAAGTGTTCCGCGGAAGACACACTCGGACCGATGAGATTGTTGCTCTGAAGAGATTTAAGATGGAGAAAGAAAAGGAAGGATTCCCGATTACTGCTCTCCGTGAGATCAACATGCTCCTCAAGGCTGGTGGCCATGAAAATATTGTCAATGTGATGGAGGTTCTGGTTGGTCATTCTGTCACTGAAGTCTACATGGCAATGGAGTACGTGGAGCACGACATGAAAAGCTTGATAGATAAGATGAAGGCGAAAAACCAAAAGTTCAGAACTGGGGAGCAGAAAGCAATGATGTTCCAATTGCTCTCCGGAATGGAACATTTGCACAACCTTTGGATTCTACATCGAGATCTCAAAACCGCCAACCTGCTGATCTCTCATTCCGGAATTTTGAAGATCGCCGATTTTGGATTGGCCCGAGAGTTTGGTGAAGCTCGTGACATTGAGAAGCGTCTGAAGTTGACTCCAGTGGTTGTCACCCTATGGTACAGATCGCCAGAACTTCTCATGGAACCAAAGACCTACTCAACGCCAGTCGACATGTGGTCGATCGGATGCATCATGGCCGAGTTCATCACTATGGAGCCACTCTTCAAGGGCAACAACGAGCCAACCCAAGTCGATTTGATCTTTAGAATGATGGGAACCCCAAACGAAAAGACATGGCCAACCATCAAGGAGCTGCGAGTGTGGAACACAGTGGAGTTCAATACTCATAAGCCGGGACTGCTGAAAAAGTATTTCAGAGGAGAAAAGCTTCTCAACGAGACAGGATTCGACTTGCTGAAAGGGTATGTTTCCACTGAAACCGGCTTATGAATCGTTATTGTAAATTTCTGATTTCAGGATGCTGGAATTGGATCCAAGCAAGAGAATGACTGCATCAGAGGCGTTAAACCATCCATGGTTTGGGTAAGCTTAATATTTCTTAGTTTCTTTCAATCATTATGATATTGGATTTTTTTTCAGCGAACATCCGAAACCAGTTCCATACGACCAACTGCCAACCTACCCTGCTAGATCTGAGCTCAACGCTCCTCCTCCGAAGAGAACCCAAGAGAATCGCCTCGAAGCTCTTCTGGCCGATGAAGATCCAGAACGTGCTGCTCTTCTCCGCCAGTTCAATGTGAAAGCAAATCAAGTGAAGTCAAGTGATTTCCAACTCAAATTTTAATAATTCACTTGCTTATTTTAAAAATTTATATTACATTGTTTGTTAATTCTCATTTCAAAGTTTTACATTTTATATTTTTTGTGATCTACGATTCCTTGTCATTTATGAACTTCCCGCTTCCTTGCCACTGCTCGACGGATTTTTTTTGCTGCTCAATCAAGAAATATGAATAAATTGAAATTTTCATCAGATCAAAAGTTTCAATTGAGTTCAAAATAAGATGAAAGACGTTTCATTGATATTGTATTGGACAGAGTTCGCTGTCAGTCAAGTCGGCGGTACTGTTCTGGATAGTGCTCGCCCACCACGCGATTTGGGTGAAATTGTCGTTGATGAAGTGCTCGAATGTGTCTCCAGACAATGGACGAGCGACAGTGTTCTGAAATAGCCATCACACTTTTGGAGTGAACCCTTCAGAAAGTGACAGGTATCATTTGAAAAACAAGATTTTGAAATCTGAATTGCCCTGAGAGTCGATAACAACCTCTGAAACTAAGACCAAAAATTTGAGAATATCATTCTGACGGAATCCTAATGTATCAGTACTAGTTTGAATTGTGCTAGAGTCATGAAAAATGCACAACTTACAATGACGAGCGGTGTCCGGTTATCAAACATTGCCGGAGAGTTCAGAAGAATCACCCATGTCCCCACAACGTTCATAATGGAAAAAATAATGAGGAAAATTCTATCGATAACATTAGCTACGTACGACCAGTCTTCCGAGATCTGAAACTCAATATTTTGGTTTGCTTTGAAATTTCTTGTCCTCACCTTGTCTTCTTTTTTCAAGGAGTTGAAATATTCCGCGATGAATTCTACGTTTTGAATCATGTTTCTTATGAGATCAGGATGCATTCCCTTCTTCTTCAACTCTGATAACCTTCCGTTTAGCTGTCGTTCGTTCACAGTTATAAAGAACGGAGAGGGTCTTCGAGAGTCCATGAAAGGTCCGATATCTGAAAATGACTCTGTCTTGGGGTGTTCGTTACCTATTAGTTCACCTGATATACTGGAGCCTCTATCACTTCCATCGTCTTCTTCGGCTGTCTTGATGCAAATGTACCTCGGAAGAGTGTGAATGAAAACCACTTTCATCCAATGCGGCATTGGAAATGAGGAGCCATCCCGACGATAAAAGTTCAAGGAGATGACCGATAACATAATTGAAATAGAAACTAAGAACATGGTGAATAGCAAATATTTTCCTGAAAAGCAAACGATTAATCTGAATAATTCTCAAAACCCTATACCAATAAGTGGAATGACCAGTGAAGTAGGTGGCACGAGATCGATTAAAATGAGGTAGAATACAGTGAGTGTGACCAGAATAGAAATGGAGAATGTCATTTTGTGCTCAATGGGTGGAACGTAGAATACGATAGATGTTAGAATAGCTGAAAACGGAAAAGTTTCCCAAGTTTCTTTTCAAGTTTAGTTTACCAAACATCATACATGGAATCATCAAATTCACGGTATAAAATAACGTTTTCCGTCGGATTTCGATTTTGAATGTGATGTCAATGTAGAAATCTTGACCACAACAACCGGCATAAATTTTCTCGTGTCTTGCTGAGTTCAATTCCATCAGATCCCACTCCAAACTTCTGTAAGATGTTGCTTTTCAAATGAGAAATAATCACTGTTAATAAAGGACTTACGGATAGTATCCACTCAAGTCCATTCCTCTACCCAGAAATTGAAATTCACCCTCATCATCTGCCTTGTTCACAACTTCGCATCCAGTTGTCTAAAAGTTATTTTTCTTACTTTTTTATATATTTTTTAATGCTCACAGGAAGCTGCCTGACATCCAACAAGAATCCATTGTAAGTCCAACCACCAAACTTCATCCGGCATGTTTGCGTGTCGTAGGGAAAGTACTCAATGTCGATGGAACAAAAACTTTTATAAATCGACGGCGGCTTCCATACCTGTGACAAAAAATTTATCGATGAATCGAATCATCATCATCACCGGCATCATCATCATCATCTCCTCGATTCATTTCTCTATCACAGCTCAAAGGTATCGCAACATAAATTTTCTGGCGCGACATTTGTTCAATAGAAGAGCGGAAGTGGGTCAATTTGACAGAGAAGAAAGTGGAATTGAGCGAGAGAGCAATCAGAGAAAAAAGTAAGGAAAAAAAGTGATGATGACACGGAATTACAAACGTTTTGATGTGATGAGAGATTGGCGGCAAAAACACGAGTAAAACATACCACTAATCCGTTGTAATAAACTATCGCATCGCTCATGATTGTGATGTGAGGCTCTCCGTCAGCGCTGAAATTTAAGAAAAGTGGGAGTTTGAAAGGAGGAAGTAAACAGGAAAAAGGGCGGGTGTTCAGTTTTCTTCTGTGTTAGTTCAAATATTTCTTGAACTTATGAAAAAAGAGAAGTCTGATGAACACAACTGTTTTAGTGGTTCAGAAAATTGAAATGTGTTTTCATTTAATTCTGATGAGAGTAGTTTGAGCGAGATGTAGAAGTTCTGAGTTTTCAATACGGTATCTGAGAAATCTAGAGAATAGGACTATCCCTAAAAACGTTTTGCTTCCATTGTCAGATTCTTACTTATTGTATAGCAGAATATCCGGAATCCAAATTTGATCCACCGGCACGTGTAACTTCCGAATTTTGCCCCATCGCCCTGGATCCCACATCAGTCGGTAGTCGAACCACTGCATCTCCAACCATAGATTTGTCGTCAAAACCTGGTTCACCTCGTCCTAAAAATTGTTATAGTTGTTCAAGACCTGCACTTCCTCCATAAACTCCTCGAACGAGCTCATTAGTGTTGTGCTGGCTGACACTGAGCGTAAAATGAGCTTTGTTTTTCAAAGTGTGAAAATAGAGAGTTAACGGAACGCGTTTGGTTGTACGTAACCGGAGACAATAAAAATTGGAAAAAACTTTTTTAGCGGGAAAGGAGGTGTAAAAGACTTGATAATACTCCAAGTGAACAATAACAAGCTTTTTAAGGAAAAAAACTCACAACATCAATGATTCGAATGAGAGATGATCCAAACTTGACTTTCACACTCTCGCTGGCATTCTTCACAGGTCGTACGTTTTTGTTGTAATAGTACAAGAGATCTTCATACATTTGATCCGCATATCGATTTGGATTCACATAGAAAAACAGTCCGGCTGTAAATTTCTATAGATCAATGTCATACCGATGGAAAACTCACCGTATACAAAAATCCTGAGCAAAAATGCAAAGTTCATGGTATGATCGGTTTCATTGCGTGCCCAGTTTTCGGATGGCGTGTCGCAGTCAACTTTCGACGATTTTCTTCTCGCTTCTTCTTCTTCTTTTTCCCTGTTCCAATCAAATATTGCTTGGTAAAGGAGTGAAGCTCGTGTGCGGAAAAGAGAGATAAAGATTGATAGTGTTAATCACTCTTAAGATAACATTGCCACTTTTCTTGCCAACAAATGTCAAAAGAGTCAAGAGATTTTGGAAGGGATTGGGTACACGGTGTAACCAGAAAAACATTTTTTCAAAAACTGAGAGAACGGAGAAGTTATAGAGCGAAGACTACGGAGGACATTAAGGCGAAAAAATATACTAGTTCAGGTAAACTAACACTGAAGTGTCCCATATGGGAAGTTAAATGGAACTCATGAGATTTTTAGTAAGGATTTGGACTATTCGAGCAATCACTAAAGATGAGTTACTTTCCCAGAACTTTTCTAACAAAGGCTTCAATACTGGTAGCTCAAAATAAAGAAACTTTGAAAATAAAGTTTCTTCTTCGGAAAAAAAAGAAGCGAGGTGAAGAGTTCACCAGCCGAGTAATTAGAAAAGTCCCCTAGGACGTGACCAAAACTTTTAAATTGTTTTGATGAGAAAGTGTGAATGAGAGAGGGAGCAAGCATAATGACTGGGCACGGTGAGAGTGGAAGTGAAGGAGATGATTGTAATGTGGAGTCTCGGCGCCTCTCTCCCATCCTCTATCGGCTGGTGTGGCTCCTGGGGGGACTCCAGCCTGTGCCCCGGGAGGATTTTTCAATTGAGTGCTGAGCTGCCGCCGGCATCACCTATTGTTCATTGTGGATCCGTACTCCCCACCTTTCTGTGTCTCTGTCTCACGAACCAAAACATACACGCACATTCTATTACATACACACACACACATCCGCTGGGAAACACGGACTTTCAATCTCTTCCGCACCAGTCGTGTCTTTAATTCGACGTGTGATAGAAAATTTGATAAGAAGATATTCGACAGAGAGGACACCGGAGTGATGAATGAGTTTGGAGGAAGGTGGATCTATCGATTTTATGTGGACTTTTGAAAGCTGTCACATTCGGTTTTGAGGAGTTTCTTGAAATTGAGTGTGAAAAAAGCAGGGGTGGGCATGAGCGATTATTGCAACATTTGTCAGTTCCTCTGGTTTTTGATGTTTCTTGTCAATTAGTTGCCATCAATCATTATTTTGTGGTTGGTATATTTATAAGAAGAACATTTGACACAACAAAAGAAAAGAGCTGATCTATAGAAAACCCGGGTTAAGATCAAATCAACTTGATAAATATGGACTCTCCCTACTCAGAGATCGAGAAGAGGGGAACAAAGTATTTGGATGAATAAGGAAATTTTGAATGGCATAAGGGCAGCACAAGGAAGATTGGGGGATAATCCTCTTTTCTTCTCCTCCAACCACAACTCACTCAATTCATTCACCAACTTACAAATCAGCGAACTGGAAAGAATTACAAGGAGAGTAGATGGATTTTCTAGAAGCTTCCTTGTCTTTTTCCAAGAGTAACGAACTTGAGTTAATTAGTAGAGAGAGCAACAAGAGAAAGTGGAGATTTCGAAAAGGTATTGACAAAAGTATCCCATAGGACATGTTGAGGCAGACGGGCGACATTGTAGGTGGCGAATTGCATAGGGACAGTAGCTATCTGAAAATATGAATTTGAAAATAAATGTTCACCAAAATATATACATTCATCATGCTCAGAATCTATGCGGCTATAAATGTGAGACCTCTTTGAATTTTGGATTGCTTTTTGGATGAAAAACTAGAGAACTTCATGCACATTAAAATGTTTGTTTATTATTTAGAGAAATGCATTCCTAGAATTTTCAATTACCTGATGTTTTATACCTAACCATTCTAGGTGTTGATGTCACAAAATAGACGAATGTTGGAGTTGGTGTAGTTTTCGGCATTTGACAACAAACTCTCCTTCCAGCCAAATCCATATACGCATCAAGACATGTGGAGTTATCTGAAAAAGTTTCTTCAAACCTCTTCATGATTTTCCCCCCCCCCCCCCCACCTGGACACTCAAAACTATATCCCTCGGCTGGAGTGCATTCTACGTTAATCTGAGTGTTCGCATAGAAAACCGGAGTAGCTCGCGGAGGGCACGTTGCTGGTTTGTAACTCGAGACAACACCATAGGTGGATGTGGATTTTGTCACTTTTTGGTACCTCTTAGCAGGTTTTTGATGACCTGAACTTTACTTTGAGGTCAAAGTTTGAAAAGAGTAAAACACAACCTGAACCAGTTGGTGACGTATGAGATTTGAAAGAAGGACCAATGAGTCCTTCATTGTGGATGAGGAAGTGTTGGTCTTCAGATGCGTTGGAGACCTCGTGAGATGAAGAAGATCGAGCTGGTGTTCGGAAACTGATTTTTGGAACAGTGCAACAGAATCCAATCAGCGACCCTGGCTGGGAGCTTTGGCACGAATAACCAACACTGCAATTTTGGAGAGTTGATAGAAACAAATCAACATTTTTGCATACTTGCACTGAGTGACTCCTACTGTACATCGGACAGGAGTTTTACTCATGAAATCTAAATATGGCTCTGTTTCAGCTGGACATGATGCTTCAATGTGAACGCTGCAACAGAACCCCCAATGAGCACCGGGAACTGCTGGGGAGCAGTAATAGGTCTCAGGGCACGACGAGGTTTCCAAAGGATTACACTTCATACTGTTTTTGGAAACAACATGGTTGTATGGTTGTTGTCCGGCAGGGCAAATAGCTGAAAAATCACTGGCAATCTATTCATCATTCATGTTTGAAGCTACCGTCATGAGGAGAGCAACAGAAACTGTGTAGTCCTTGAGTGGTACAAACATAATCTGCTGGACAGGAATCACGGTATGCTGATGGATTGCATCTCATTGGCTGGTTGGATCGAACTTGAGAGAACGAGACCGTTCCGATTGGACAAACACCTAGAGTTGAAAAATGAGGAAATGTTGTGATAAGAAGCTCTCACCTGTGGGAGAATGACCACAGCAGACATGACGATTGAAGAGTTTGTCATAAACACACCGGTACCCAGTAGGACAACCTGATGCTCTGCAGTTTACTGGTGAACTGTCACGAGCAAGCAACAAGGATTGTCCAGCAAGGCATGCTGTAGATTGGCAGAAGCGAACACACAGTTCATAGGTCTCGAATTGATTCTGGTTTTTGGTGAGGCAATTGATCACTTTGAATTTTTTGCACCTACAGTGAATAACAGACATTGGTTCAGAAATGCCTAAATTTAAAAAAAAAACTTACTTCAAATCCATCGAATCAAAATAAAACATGGTTCTTGGCTCTTCGAAGCAATCTCCGTACCCCGGATTTGGAGGCATAGAGCAGATAGACTCTGCAAACCAAGAAGTTTTGTTAGAAAAAAAACGTCATACTACCTCTCATTTGACAGCAGTAGTTGATTTGTCTTGAGAAGTGATATTGGCCGGAAGGGACACATTTCCAACCTGCACTACAATCATCTGTGTTTTCACACCATTTGACAACTCCAGATTTCGACTTTTCAGCAAGCGTTCCATCAACGCAATATTCTTTAACAAGTTTCTGTATAAAAATTCAAGACGACAGAGAAAAAAAAACCTGAAGAGCCTCCGTATCGTTCACATGTACCAGTTTGCCAAAAAAGTGAGAGTACTAGAAAATATAGAGAAAACGTCATGTGCAGTTCGAAAAAAGAGAAATGATCAATGTGATATGACAGTGTGAATGATGGTACAAGTAGCCGCGAGGATCGGTAGAAGTGGCGACTGTCAAGATGAAAATACACAAACAAGCGGCGGCAGCATTAAGAAGTGTGTGAATACTTTTGCGAATCTTATTTATAATAGCACACCGATTTTACATTATCGAAAACGCACGGTGTACAAATAACCGAGCTGCATGAAACTCCCGTGAAGATTTTGGTGTGATGGTTCATGCGGAGCAGAGGCAAGAATAGACTACACTCAGACAGTGCATGAAACGGAAAACTATGAAGAAATGGAAGGTCCTTGGTTAGTAGAGAAAAAAAAACGTTTTCAAGTGTTATTTGTAAAAATTTCTTTCGGAAAAGTGCACTTGTGAGAGTAAGTCAATGTCGTCCGACTGATAATCACATTTTTCTAGTTGATTTCCGTATAGACCCTCTCAATGAGTTTTTCTCATATCGACAAAACTCCTACGAAAATCCATATCCTTTGAGTCGAAATAAAGAATTCAGAAGACCATAACTTCCGGACAGAAACCCTCTACAACTTTGGTAAAAGTTCCCTTCATTTTTTGTCTTTCCATGTTTCGTTTTTGAGCCTATGAAAATTACTTTACGTAATTACAAGAGTCATGGAATACTTGAAGCGTTGCCTCCAAAAGTCAGCATAATGTAACAGAATACTCTCAGCCCGCGCATTTTGCCCAACTTCCCGAACCACTAAAAACTTTTTGTCAGTCGGTCGGTGTTAGTCAGTCAAGCTAGCAGCATTTGCTTTCTCGCGTTTAACGTCCAAAATAGATTCGCTAAAACCATCCCTGAAATTTCTGTTCAAAATGACGATAACAGCGTCGAACACTCTGGAGTTCAAATGGACGTCTCCGAGGAGCTCCAGATCGTCATTTCGTGAGTGGAAATAAAATTATAGCACTTGATTGTGGGGTTTTAGGAACAACAACCGATGCGGATCAAAAGATATCTATCGATATGAGCAATACATATTGTGATCAGGTGAGTGATACTTTTAATGTTTGATAAGATGCATCTTTGTATACTTCAGACTCGATGAAACTTATATTAGCCGGAAAGTTCGAGTGCTACCGAATAATAAATTTTGAAGAATACCTGCTAAACTTGCATTTTCTAGGTCCTTGGTCCCTTATACTCATACATGATGGTGCTTGGTCTTAACCACACGCATAGCAGTGCTCGCAACACAATGTTCAAATGGCCCATCACCATATACAATTATGCCACTCTCGCAGTACTGGTGAGTACAACTCATCCCTTGATCTATGGCTTTTAAGACCTCACCTCAGTCATGCCTCTTTTCATGTCCTTGCCCTCAAATGTAATCCGAACCTCTTTGTACAACTTGTGCCTACAAAGTGGAACATTATTCTAGACGGCCGCCACAATCCGACGCATTTCGCAAATCAAACAAAAGTCGGGGACGAGCGAGGAAAAAGATGCTGCTTTCCATGTTCTGAATCCGACGTTTGTGCTCACACTATGTCATGCGTTGCTCATGTTCAGGTTGTGTTTTGCGGTATCTGTTTAGACACGTTTAAAATAAAATACAAATGCAAATATGACTTGTGTTTGGAGTATAATTGAGGTTATGTTGTTATACATATTCTTTGACGTAATACCATACCAGAAAAATATTACTTGATCGAAAACTTAAATTTTTTCAAATTGTGAAATAACCAAAGCAAGAAGTTCTAATTCTCGAACTTCATTATGTAAAACAAGATTTCGATAACATAATAACTTTTTTGCAATAGTAAAGTTAATTCCCAAACTCAAAATATTACTTTTTGATCAAATAGAGCTGACCTTTTGAATGTTTGAATTTCAGTGGACTCGCCGCCGCATTTCTGCTGCTCAAGCTTCAAAAGCAACGAGAAAAAATGTATCACGTGAGTGAAATTGGAAGCGAAAGAACAAAAGTGACATGATAAATTGAGTGAACTCATTTAGGTTCTGGACCAGGGATTGGGGAGGAACAGAAACGAAGAACATGACAGTCATCATTTCAAGTTGAACAAGTTGTTCATATCAATCAGTTTCTCATTTGCAGCTGCACTTTCTTTTGTACAAATTGGTACATCTTTGAATTTGATAATTCTCCACTACATCCTATTCTTTCAGCAACCAAACTGAAATATCTAGATCTCCCAGACACTCCAGATCTTATTAACAGAAAGTTATACTTTGTGATCTTAGAAGGTTATGTGGTAAGCTTCAATCATCAGAAATCTCCCAATTCCCTGATTTCAAACTTCAGATCTTCATCGCTTCGAGTTGTATCTCATTGGTTGCTATTCTATTCTTTCAACTGTGCCGAATTTTACAATTTTCAATCGGTCAACTTATCGAAGAAATGGTTCCGAAGGAGAAGGAAGAGTGCCCTCTTCCAGAACAATCTTTACAACAAATCCACGATGTCCAAATTCATTACCAAGAGATTTCAAATGCTAAACTGTACATAGAACAAAATTTCTCCTTCTCTTTATTTTACACATACGGCTGTTGTATCCCATTGACGTGTCTTCTCGGTTACATTGCTTTTCGGAATGGCATTCAGGTACAGAAACCTACGAAGTGAGGCAAGAGAAAATGTGTTCAGGCTGATATGGCGGAAACATTCTCGGTAGTCATCTGGTTGACTAATACTATGCTTGCTCTGATGTTGTTCTCAATTCCTGCATTCATGATTGCAGAAGAAGTAAATATCATCAGATTCAGACAGAGTATCAATTATTATTATTCCAGGGAGACAAACTCCTCACTGCATCGTTCAAAATGTACCACGAAACTCTTTGCGAGGAACGCGATCTTTTAGTCTTGGTAAGCTCACCTTCTAGGTCATGATAATCCTTGCCGAATTCAGTCTCAAATGAGTTTCCTCTCCTTCCAAATGCACGCCACAAAACTTACTCTCACTGCTGGTAACTTCTTCATGATGAACCGAAAGATTATGATAAGCGTAAGCTAAAATCCTGGGTTCCGACTATCAACAAAACAAGTTTACAGTTGTTCTCTGCTATTTTCACCTACTTCCTCATTTTGGTTCAATTCGATGCCGAGAAGGAACGAGCTGGCGAGTGCAACAATCAGTCCAGAGTTCTTATCGTTCAACCACCAATGTAAATTCCTCCTCTGTGGATTGATCTGTATTTTGATCTCTCATGTAAACCATAACAAGAATTATTGACAACTTCTATATTCATTCTCCAAAAGCATAAAAGTTTAAGAGAGTTTGTAATTTGGAATCTATGATGCACAGGAAAAACGAATGAGTTGGGTCAAAAGAAGGCCAATAAATATTCAAGATAATCCCAGGCACGTAAAGTTGTGGTACTCTACTAGTGGGAACTACGAATAGTGCAACTGGGAAGTTAAGAAGGGGATTGATGGGAGGAGAAGAATGACATTATGAAACAGCTGGACATTATTCAGCAGATTTGGGGGTGAGACGGGTTTGAGAAAAAAGTGGTTCTATGAGTGGGGATGGGGGTGAGAGTGAGAAAGAGATGAGCTGATCACAGAGCAGTTCACAAGAATATATAAGACGTAAGTGTTCGTTGAACGATAATATAAAACTACAAAGCAATACTTGACACGGTGACCCTCTATGGGACGGTGACCCTCTATTTCTCTCCCATATTGATTGATTTTTCACTGCTCTATATTTGCTTGAAATGGGTCCACCACTAAAACGCCCCCTAACTGGATCGTCTCCTGTCAATATTGTGATGAATAAGAAGTCCAAAAATGGCGAGTCTGTTGTGAATGGAATCAACTCGGAAGGCACAAATCCTTTGAATATTACTGCTACTACTCCGGTCAGGCCAAAGTCGCCTGCCGGAAAAATAACTGACTATTTCCCTCTATCCAAATCTCCAACTCAGAAACAGACCACTGGGGACTCTGTTAATGGAAATGTGAACAACGAGATGCTTTGTAAAATACTATGTATCGTGGAGGACCTTCTATCTGAAAATAAGGCATTAAATGCCAAAGTTGCTCTACTGGAGGAATCCATCCAATGCTTGAAGGGTGAGTTTGGAACTAAAAAGTCATTTGCACAGGCTGTGGCTCATGGGATTGCCCACCCTGCCACCCAGAAGTCGTTGAAAAAGGCCACTATTGAGGCTAATGTTGAAGACGAACGTCAGGCCAGTGTTATTATACGCTACTCGGATGGAAATGGACTAAATACTGAAGATGTGGAGATGGATAATGGCTCGGATTTGAATTCTGCTTCTGATATGGAAATTATGGAGAAGTTATCGGATGGGTGTCGTGTCAACAAACCAATGGCGGTTTTTCGCCTTCGTGGGAAACCAACTGCTCCTCCGCTGATCAAAGTTCAGTTCTCTACAAAGGGAGAGGCCAAACAGGTTCTCAAGTCATTCGATGCCGTGAAGTCCACTATCCCAGTTCTCAAGAAGTCAGTGATTCGCCCAGAAATGAGCAAAACGGATCTCGTCAAGTACAGGAAAGCCTGGAAGGAAGCCATCTCGAAGAACGACGAACAGAAAAAGAGAATATTCACGGTGAGAAATTTCCAAGTCGTCCAGATTGTCTACAAGGAGAATCAACAACCGTTCCCCTGGGTAGTTCGGCAATGCCGAATGTAAACTCCTTCCTCAAACCGAATTTATCTCTTGGATTTGTAAATTGTTTCTCTGTGGCTAACAAACTGGACCATCTGGATTTTCTGGCAACATTCTATAACTTCGATGTATTATGCTTAGCTGAGACTAAGATTGACAGCAGCTTCACGGACGGGCTTTTATCATTCAAAAACCGATATTGTACTCGATTCCGAGTTCCTTTCTTTAATCTTTTGATATCTGTTGTACTTTCTCCCCACCATTCGTCACTTTATTATTAAACTATATGATTCATCTGCCCCCACAGATTCTTTCCCCCGCACATTCCTATCCCTTCTATCAGACTGTTAGGCTCCACCCACAGTCCCCACATAAAAGCCTCCCTCTTGGAGGGAGGCACAAGCCAAGAGGAAACATTCAATCTTTTCTTTTCCTCATTTTATACTTTCATTGTTAATCATTTATTGTTATTTCTTTCCTTTAAATAAAGGTTTAATTACCCAAGTTTGAGGTGTCTACATATCATCAACCAATCTACTGATCTAACCAATCTACCGAATCTAATCTACCGATATCTACCAACTCCACTGATCCATCGAAGCCAATTTAGATATTCAGTGATTCGAAAAGATCGGAACAGGCACGGAGGAGGAGTGGCTATTTTGATATCAAACTCTATACGTTTTACGCAGGTCCCTGTGCCCAAAGGTTTT
>LR545660.1:0-28103 GCA_900536305.3 Caenorhabditis sp. 40 LS-2015 | reverse complement strand
AAAAAAAAAAAAAACTTCTTCTTTAGTCTTGGGACTTTTTCGCACGAAAAAATGTTTGAGCATTATCAGGATGGACTCGAAAGAAGAAAGAGCATTCCCAAAAAACTTGCTGCAAGCGAACCAACCAAGCACGAACAGAGAAGAAACGCGAATAAAAAACTTCTGCCCAAAGGAGAACGATACGTTTCGTTTCAAAAAAAAAAAAAAGAATGACTGATTGAGGGAGGATAGAGAACTTTGTTAGAACTTTGTTAGAACGTTGTTGTTTCCAAATCACGGATAGATGCATGAAAAGAAAGCCAAAAAAAATCTGATGAGGGACACCATTTTTTGCTGTGATGGTCTATGCGCGGTCTGATTCTCTTACTGATTTCGAAACCCTTAGATCATAAGAAGTTCAGAATCTAGAAAAATTTCACTAGTACACGCTTATCCACAAAAAGTAGAAACGTATTCAGTTCCCGGATTCACTCTCCCTCTGATTTCTGCCAGGCTCTCTCAAGTCAAATCCTTCAATTTGTCAAGATTTCTAAAAAGTCGAAAAAGATGTGGGCCGAACCGGGGATTGAACCCGGGACCTCTCGCACCCAAAGCGAGAATCATACCACTAGACCATTCGGCCATGCTGGAGGAATAGATGTGATTGTGGTTATAAGTGAAGCAGCGGCTGTGAACACTGCCTCGTGTGGGGAGCGAGAGAAAGGAGGAGGAAAGAAGGACACATGTTGTGTACACATTGAATATTGTGGTTTGAAGAAGAAGTGAGAATGCTTCTGTTTGATTTGCAACTTAAGAACGTTATCCATGACTGTTAAAACTTGTCTGGTCACTGTGTTCAAGTTTTTCAGTACAGAAGTTTTCAGCGTTCATTGACTCTACATTTTGGATTGTCTATCCAAACTCTCGTCGAAATGAAAATAAGAAAAAGTCGTCGTCACTAGCAAAAGAATACTGAAAAAGTTTACAATGACGAAAGTGATGATAAAAGTGAAGGGCTCTGATGGAGCTCCAAGCTTGCATTTCAATCAGTCCCTTGTCGTGCAGAAGTATTAGGGTATTCGGAAAGTTCCGGTCATTTTTTGCGTCTCGAAAGTTTATTGTAAAGGATGTCAAAACGATGTAAGGTGATGACCATTGTTAACTTTCTGCGAGAAAGAAATAAAAAAATGTCGTTCCAAAAATATAAATTTTTGGAGACCAAAACGTTGGGTGTATCTCACTGCCCGAGAAGAGGAAAATGATTTCAGTTAGGGTGCTGACACTATTAGACTCCACCAACATACTGATAAAACGACAGCTGACAAGCCTTTACCCCGTTTGAAAAAACGAAGCTTGAAAAGTACCAATCAAAAATGACCGGAACTTTCCGAACACCCTAATAAAATAGAACCTTGTAAAAGTTCTTTGTTTCTGTATGAGAACTGAGTGTGGTGTTAGAGATTTAAATGAAACCGATTTTATCAGAACCTTATAGTTTTTATTTCCATTTTTTAAGCAAGGTGACATTATAATGAGGATATTCGTCGCCGAAACGGAGGCTGTCGTCCCNTTTAAGCAAGGTGACATTATAATGAGGATATTCGTCGCCGAAACGGAGGCTGTCGTCCCTCAGGAGATGTGGCCTATCAGAAATGGTCATTCCGTGATTGAAGTCGTTGATATCCTTGTAGTCTTGAGCAGATTGATACTGTTCAAACCAAAACGGACGAATCGACGACTCATCGAATGGATTGGGCTTATATCCGGACGGATCGAGGGTCATGTTCCACGATTGCATTTTCCACCTTCAATGAAAAATGGTTTTGACAGGTTTTTCTCGAAAACTCACACGGTTCTAATTGGCACTTGCCAGAGATACGCTTGGGCTCTGTGGATCTTGCAGCCCCTGCACTTTGCCTCCCAGCAATCGTGGTACACCGTGACTTGTGGATCGTAGTTCTCCTGAAATTGGATTTTGGACATTTAGATATCTTCCGATATATAGAGAGTTGGCAAAAATTTCTAATCGTCTTCCTAGGTTTTAGATGATGCCTATTCCATCTAAACATAATCTGCCAAAAAATTTGATCTCATTGACCTGAATCAGTCATTTCTGGAGGGTGACACGATCTTTTTGTGAAACAGCCAAAACCCGAACAATGAAGATTTCAAAAGTTTTCAAAACTAGGTTACGTGAGAAAAAAATCTGAACATTTTTCATGATGCTAATTTAGTCCGAATGTTGACCTAGAATTCTCTACACGTGAAATGTCAAAGTGGAACAATCTTTTGTGGAGCACTGTATATTCATCCTCTATACTTAGACCAATAATAAGCTTAGATTGGAATCTGGAGCAAAAAAATTCTCATATCTCTTTCATGCTAGTGACATAAAATGAGTATCTGACAAATTGTAAATCAGACTCACATCGAACAATCCGTCTCCTCCTTCCATGATCACGTGGGCGTTGTGGTGGAGAACTCCTGTGTTGGTGCATTGCAGGGGCACAAGCTTGAGGTATTCGTCAAACGAAAACATCATGCTGTAATGTTCAGATTAAGTTGTAGTTTGATGACTAGATAATCTCACAATGGTGCCACATCGCTTTCGATGTAGTACACTAGCGCGCAAAAAAGTTTTTTTCGATGGGCAAACGAGGGTACCGTCATATCCCATGACGGTTTTGCTGTCATCGCTTTTCCTGAAGCAGCTCATTTCGGTAACTTGCTCAGTAGAGCATTCTCCGATGAGCGTGAACAAAGTGTACACCAGGAGCAGAAGAGGGTTCTTCATCATCCGGGAGTCACACTTTCCTAAAAAATATTAGATGTAAAAAGTTCTTGAGTGAGAACTAAGAAAGTTTGAAGTTGAGAAAACGATTACTCAAAAACGCAATAACACCTACGAAGCACTTTTTGTCATCCTCAAAAAAAAGGAGGCGTAGTTTCCCTTCTCTCCGGAAGATTCCAAGAAGTTCTCAAAGACATATGCCATCCCACACAGCTTCTATTTTTTTGGTTTTTCTTTTTCTTTCTGCCGAATTCCCAATATTTTTCTAAACTTGTTATGTCTCCAAAAGAACATCACATTGAGAGCAATGGAGGACGCAAAAACATCTAAAAAGTTTTAGAAGAGTTTAAACTGGAATAGTATTTAGAAAGGAGAGACGGAGAGAGGGAGAAAGAACGAAGAAAAAACAGCTGTGGAGAAGGGGGGACCACTTCTGGGAACTTATTTTCGATGGGAAAACTGAGAGAGAAAACAGGGAAAAAGCAATTCAGGGAGCAGGCGGTAGAGCATTCGTTCAAAAGGATTTGAAACGAGAAACTTCAAAATTCAAAATCGACACACACCTCAAAACATATCTTCGGAAAAGAACCATTTGACAAGGAGATCGTTAGAAATGATTGCTGTGTTAATAGCGACGTTTTTTAAACATATACTGATAAATAAGTAAAGTGTGCCTGTCAAATAGCTGTCAAGATTTCATGGGCACTGTATTCTCATATCAATAACTGCACGACTACAACTTTTTCATTTTACGGCGTTTCAGACACAAAAAATTATGGCGACAAATAACCGCGTGATTTTCGGAATATATTCTGGTTTTGAATTCCATTAGTTTTTTCCACATAATCGAGCACTAAACCTGCGAGCAGGACAGAGATTTTAAAACCGACTTTTTCAGAATCGAAACTTTCTCGAAAATCCGACTGTTTCAAAACGGGACTAATCAAACGGAACATTTCAAAACTGGACACTTCAAAAACATTAGGTTCAATGTTGAGAAGCCTGGTTTTTTAACAGTCGGTACAGAAATTTTTGGCGTTTTGAAACTTCGTTTTTCAGTGTCCCGTTCTGGAACGAAAATGTGGGAAAAACTCGAGTAACCCCAGAGACCAGTTTTGAAACGGGCACTTCAATTCCGGAAGTTCTGAAACCGACTTTTTATATTTTTAAGATCTGACACCTTAATCCCATTTTTTTCAAGTGATACCACTGATAGGATTTCTGGTATCAATCTACATCTTTTGTCAAGACGACTACTTTATTGGAAATCCGATCATTTCATTTCCTGGTGAATCCATTTGGAAAGCACGCCCAATCTGGAAATGAACAGTTTTCGTTAAAAAATGAAGAACTTGATCATTATTCAAATTTTGTGGAAGGTTTCTCACTAGCCCAACTGAAATGAAAAAAAAAACAGTGTTCCCAATCCTGCCACCCAAACTGATCAGAATAGACGTCAATCCGGAATGTGGTTGAGTGACAACTAAACCGAACATTCGGGTGGCAGTAGAACTTGATACATCTACCAAAATTTCTGCGGTGACATCGCCTTCGTAATGTCACAGAAGAGGCTTGACACTGTGTTCAGCGGTAAGACCTTGCAACAGCATGTCAAGTTTGATGAATCTGCAGCAGTCGTTACAGTCGACGCTCCAACGACTTTTCACGGCGTCTTGCACGTAACTTCGATCGAATGCTTGGAGTTATTTGACGCTAGGTCTTTTGAAGTTAAAACTCACACCATTCAATCTTCGCAAGATCATCTGGTCGGCAGTGACTGTTTCAGCGGCACAATTGATGGATTTCGAATATTGACATCCATGAGCAGTGATACACGTTTTCATGTGCTTCATGCTTATCGAGTCCAACTCGCAAGCATCACAGCTTTTTCGAAATCCACTCCGAACACATGTCGCTCGTCCGTTGTAGAGAGCAAACTCGACTCATTTTTATGGATATTTAACGCGAACCTAATAAAAAGAATGCTCCAAAAACTAACCGCTTCCGAAGGGAATCCTCCTCTCTCTACCCATCCAGTGTTGTGGAATGCATCTGTCGGTCGGTGCTAAACCTCGCCGATACCAAATTGAGCAGCGTTTCGCATCGTTGTCCGATTTCCCTCAGTTGTTGCAGAATGAACAAGGATGAGCTCTCTGAAATACATCAGTATTTGTTACACGTTTGAAAATTTCCTACAAACCTTGCCGTCGCATTTTACATGAATCACCATGTGCGGCAAAGAAATTAAATGAACGATGTTGGATTTCCGGCTCTCTCTCCATACTTGTTGGAACCATCTTGACAGTCTGGCTCTCCCTCGCAGAACCGCAGTCTGTGCATTGCATCGTCTCCAGCGCACAAAACTTATTTCTCAGTTTCATTGGCTCACAGACCCGCCTGGTGAGTGAGAATGGATGGAGACTTCAGCTTTTCAAGTATGTCGTCCCATATATTGCAATTCCAACAATCAACACAAGCAGCTACCGAAGACATCAGGCCACACGTCGCTCGTATGTTGTAGACACCAAACTCGATTCATTTTTATGGATATTCATCGCGACACTGAAAAAAATTACAAATGAATACTTGGAAATGTTTTGAAGGACGAAAAACTTTGATAAAACACTCACTTCACTCACATATTCGTCGATGAACAGTGAATATCTGTAGGGACGGGCCGGAGAAGTTGTCGTTTTGTGCGCTTCTTGGGTGGTTTTTTTGGGGAAACCGCTGAACAAATAATTTTCAATTCAGTTACTGAAGTTACACTGAAAAAACTTGAAAAACAAATAACAGATGAAGAAGAACGCTGTGAAAATATGACAGACACGTGATTCGCTCAATAATTTCGTTTGCGCGTTAGTGGTGCGATGGAGCGCGAATGCGACCCCCCTGGCGCATTGAATGAAGAAAAAGCGTGGGAGTATGAAAATAGAGGGTGTGATTGATCTAGTTATCAACAAAAATATTTATACGTTCTTCACAATTTGTACTTTTTTTCCTATTTTTGACCATGAATATTTTTTGTCTCGATTGTCTGCCGAAAAGACTAACGCCGCTTCGTTTCAAGCCATTTTCTTGCGTTCCTTAGTTTTAGAACACAAAATAGTGATGACGAACATCAAATATGATTTCTTTAAAAATCAAAAGTTTTGAGTATTTCACAGAATTTTCGGCGCCAGCAACCTAGATGAAACATTTTGCACCACTCATGTAGTTTCTCCACCATTGTATGCTATTTCGGTCAGGGCAGAATATTGTTGTTTTCTATCTCATCCAAAGATTGAGCAGCTGATTTTTCAACTTGAAAAGAATTATGAAAAAGAGTTCTTAATCCTACCACCGCAACTGATCGGAATAGATGTCATTCAGAAATTGGATTGAGTGACAACTGAACCAAACATTCAAGTGGAAGTAGAACTTGATACACTTACCAAAATGTCGACGATCACATCGCTTTCGTATTTTTATAAAGGAGGTTTGATTCTGTGTTCAGCGGTTAGCCCTTGCAGCAGCATGTCAAGCTCGATGAATCTGCAGAAGTCGTTACAATCGACGCTCCAACGACTTTTCACGTAACTTCGATCGGATGATGGAAGTTAATTGACGCTAGATTGTTCAAAGTTAAAACTCACATTTTTCAATCTATGAAATATCATCGACTGTTTGAGCGACACAATTGGTGGATTTCGAGTAGTGACAAGCAATAATGAACGCTGTCGTGTTCTTTATGCTTATTGAATCGAACTTGCAAGTGGCACAGATTTTTCCAAATCCACCTAGGATCGGTCCCAGGGCACTGGGAATCTTCCAAACTACTTAATCCTAGTGCATCTCGGCAGTCATTGTCTCTATCACAAGTAGTTCACTTTGAAATAAAAGACTCTCTGTGCAACAAATGAACAAGTACTCTCTGCTAGCGCGGACCGTAAGGTGAGTTTTTTCATTTTGTTCTTTTCTCATATTCTTCTTTTTACAGAGATATCTTAGAGAAAAAGCCTCCACAGTGATTATGCCAACAGAAGAGACGTCGACCCTCCAAAACAAGTACCTCTTTGATGAGAGTCCATTGATTATCCATTTGTGCGTTCCGTGCCGTATTGCTAGCTTACTTCTGGAGATGCAAGGTGTTGACGAAGACAACCAGATTCTCCGTAAGTTTCCATTTCCCTCCTTTTTTCAAAACATTTTCCTCTTCAGCTATCAATGTGTGCTTAATCTGCCACTCACAGAGCTCTACTCAACAACAAGTTCATGAAGCACACTCTTCCATGTATCAGACGCCAGCAACTGAAAGAGAGAGTTTTTTTTTCTTTTACAAACATTGAATCATCATTATTCAGAATCACTAGACCAGCAGAGATGGACACCGACTAGAGTCACCACACAGCTGCTCATGCGTGCTGTCACTTCGCCACGGGGTGCTAAACTGTCATATGTAGAGTTAATTAGATACAATAGATCCCCCTGGGGAAGGGGTGTCATGTATAGCAACGCACCATATCAGTATAGGGGGTCACTCAAAAGGGCTCTTCCACTACTAGGGTCCACACAAACCACGCCCACTTTTTTCTGCGTATAAGTACCAGGACCACTCTGCTCAGTCAAATCATCTTTGTTCCTCAAACAGGAGGGGGACTTTCTTCCTTCACTCTTTTCCTTTACTCTTTTCCTTTACGTAAGCGTTTTTTTCAGAGATGCTTGTCCCCCTATTGAGAGTTTTGGATGGTGTGTTCCCCCAGTGGGACCACCTAGACCTCGAGGAGGTAAACGCGGTCCTGGGGCGCTTAGGGCGCCTCAGGATCTCATTCGCCCACCGAGAGGGGGCGGAGTGGGGACGGATTGAGTTCGTCGAGGAGGGGTGAGTTGTTTCGTCTCTGGTTTTCCTCTGCAATTTTTTTTTTCAGCGCCCGAACCCACTTCTTCCGACGTGATGGGGGGCGCCCCATTTCTGTGGAGGATTATCTCCTCCACAGATATGGAGAGCGCCTGCGCTTCCCACAAATGTGGGGGGTGCGGGTTGGAGGAAGGCCGGATTTCTATCCGGCCGAGCTCCTTCTGGTGGAGATTTGAGGTAAGACATCTGATTATGTTTCGTGTATAACTTTTTTCAGGAGCTCTCCACCCCCCACCACCACCGTCGCCGCCACCGTCCAGCCATCCGCCACCAGTCCACCCCTCCGGCGCCGTCTACACCCAGCCCTGCTCCTCCACTGGCCCCCAAACACCCCAAATCCTCCTCATCACCACACATTGTCTCCAGACGCCTGATGGTACGCCGACGTCACCATAAACTTTCTGGAGCACTAAAGTAAATTTTTCTTTTTTTTTTCTTTTCTAATTTTCAAATTTATCAATGGTCTTTTAAAATGTATTTTCAGTTTCATTTGTATTTTCGAATTTAAAATTTTAAAATTTTCTGTAATTTTGTAATTTCCTCAATAAAAATGGTTTTGAATTTCCAGGTCAGAAAGTGTTGCGGTAGAGCAGCTTTGTTCACATTTGTGCTGGAGATAACTTCCTATGGTGGGGGTGGTTCCCCATTTTACATTATTGAGTGGTACTTCTGCTCCGTCTTTAGCTCTTTTTCCATGATCCCAGATGGCTTCCATCGTCTCTCTGCGTCTCTAAGATCTATCTTCTCTTTCCACCAACTCATCCATCTTTCTTGGCTTACATTCATAAGCCTGGGACTAAGACTGCTTCAGTTTCTGTTCGAGTATCAGAAAAGTATCGAAAATGAACATTAGATGAGAAGAAACAAAAAAAAAAGGCTTCATATTCTTCCAGAAGCGATTTAGAACTACAGCTTGAACGAAACACAACATTATCACAAAGAAATTCTTATTGGCTTTGTAGTTTTATCAAAACAGAAAAACGATGAAATCCAGTTCAGCAACCGGCGTCGAGTCGGTTTTTGTGACCGTCTTTGTGGTCATCGATTGATTGTTAGAGTTTGAGTCAAGATCAGGATGGTTGTATTTTCAAGAATCCTTAGATCGCGAAATCAAACTTTGACACCCAAGGTTGAAGTGCGGGAGGAGTCCATTACTGCTGAAAACCTGAAAAATGAAAACATGAGTGAGGAAATTGTAATGAAATTCAAAATTTCTGCCGGACTCCATCTTTTGAATTAGCATTTTTGTAATTTTTGCAGAACCCTTTGGTCTTCTTGTGTTTCCTCCCTTTCTTCTGCTCTTCTTTTCCGTGCTCGCACAACTGCTCAGAGCATCTGCTCTACTCCTTTCAACCATCTGCGTCTCTCTGACGCCATTGGAGTCTCGTTGAAAATTGATGACCCTTCACAGATAGACATGTGTCTGGCTGTGGCACGCTATGGAAGCTCCCATGGTCGGGAGTTCGAATTTTCGAAACATGTTTTGCGAAGAAAGAAAAGGAACAAAAGACACGACACGAGAGTCGAGTTCTGAGAAACTTATGGGTAGGGAGATGTCGAAAACATGGATTACACTCAGACCACCGAGCTCAACTGACTAGGGCATTTGTGACCGTGACGATGGACAGTTCAGTATCTGATGGCTATCATAAGAAAATGCAGGTTCTGAAACAGGTCAAGAGAGCGGAGAAACTGAAACATGAGGCAAAACAGTGGGCTTTCATGTCACCAAAACAGAGCAAAAAAGATGGCTAGTTCTCTGGTCGAGCTAACAATCATCTTAACCACACATTCTGGTGAATATCGAGCCATATCTGAGGAACTTACAAACATCGCAACATTTTTCCGCGATCCAATGACTTGAACTTTGTTGGAGCCATTCCGGACGACCTTAAACGAATTCAAAGCGTGTCTGTCTCCGTACCGCAACGTCGTGGAATTCTTGTGCCAGCCCTAATTCATCGAAACTTTCCGACGTCGCGAAAAGTTTGGCATCGTTGATTATCGGATTGTATCTTCAGTTATCTCGATCAAAACAAAATGCCCAGTCGACAATGCAGAAGAAAATAAAATCTTCCATGATAACTGTCGGGTGTCATCGGCTCCATCTTTCTTCTCATCTTCATTTTCACACCCTTGGCGAGTAGCACACCTTGCTTTAGCAGAATCGTCGAAGTAGGCCGCAAGTATCACCAACCTTTCTTTCCTTGGTATCCGTCAAAGATAAGCGGACACTGGCTTTCGTCTTCCTAGTTTTGCTTCTGTGGTCGGGAGCTTCCTATCCGTTCTTCTCTAAAACCCATTCTTCATTCATTCATGTAGAAAGAATCATGATTCAACTGCTGTGATGACATTGACTTCTGACACTTTGCAGCCCCGTAGAGATCGAACTTCAATCGCATCGTCTCGTCCGGTCGTCCGGAGCAGTGTGCGTTATCGACCAAAAAATTATCAACAAACGGACTTTTCGACAATTTATCGATAAATTTGTCGACAAAATTTTATCGGAATTTGTCGACAAATTTACCGACAAAAAAAATTTTTACCGGTAAATTGTCGGTAAAATTTATCGGGATTTGTCGACAATTTGTCGACAAAATTTTACCGCCGCGACAAATAGCTTGTTGTGGGAAAGTGAACCGCTGAGCAGTTTTCAATGTTTTTTAAATACTTTTTCAGTCTTATTAGTTCAAACGGTTGTAACACTACAAGATTTGTGACTTTATCCCCGGTTAGCAAAGGGACATAATACTAGTATTTGGCGCACCATTCTTTGTATGAGATATACCTAGATATATGAGGACTAGGATCAAGTGAAAAATTCAGAGATTTTGAACGATCTGCCACTTTTACAACGATCTCCGAAGATTCAGACAGCGTCTTTTCTTCTGATACAGAGGAACTTGACGACGGCGTGATTAGCAATCTGAACCCATTGAACGAAAAAAGTTCTCTGTTCCCAGCGAAAGTTCTTGAAAAAGTGAATAACACCGAGGCCCTCTTGAATAGTTTTGAATGCAAAGTCACTACTGCTTTTTTGTGTTTTCCCAAACGGAAAATAGAATATTGACTCTGAAATATAAAAAAAGATGATCCAAAATACAAATCGCATTTTTACTAGGCTTTTTCCCGACAAAAAACTCACACATTCCATCAAAAAAGGTCAAATTTCATACAAACTTCAATTCAGGATTTATCGGTGGTTTGTCGGTGACAAATTTATCGATAAATTTGTCGACAAATTTGTCGACAAAACTTCGATAAATTTATCGGTTTTATCGAAAAATTTGTCGATAAATTTTGTCGACAAATTATCGACAAATTATCGGTAAATTTTACCGGTAAATGTGTCGATAAACTTATCGAAACTTTGTTGTTAACGCACACTGGTCCGGAGCATGAGGTTCGCAGTCTGTACATGAAGCCCTTCATATTCTTGTCATTGCATTGCCAAAATATTGTTCTTTCATGCGAAGTTAGCATCGCGAGTGCAGATGAGAAAACAGGAGCTTTGTGGCTGCGTCGCGAATAATATGTGTCTTCGCCAGAAGAGAAGGCTCCAGGCATCACGAATCTGGAGACTGAAAATAGATAATGATTAAATCATTTTGAAGAAAACTCTCACCATTTTCTCCGAACCCTGCTGTTCAAGTCGCTGAGACGAATCCGAAGGATTTCAACTGTCTTTTTTCAAAAATCCGCCAAACTCGAGCCATATCTGAATGTCCGAATTCCGCAAAACAATGATTTGAACTCTGCTGCAGCCATACTAGACGACATTGAACAAAGTCAAAACGCGTCCGTACCACTCCGTCGTGAAGTACTTTTGCCAGCCTTCATTCGTCGGAACTTTCCGAAGTCGTGAAAGGTTGAAAATCGTGGATCATCGTCGTCCGGATGATGACCACAAAAATTCCTAGTCGGCAATGCAGAAGAAAATCCAATCATCCTTATCACTGTCGGTTCTTATTGGATCCATCTTTCCCTCATCGTGATTTTCACATCCTCTGCGAACAGTTGTTCTCCCACAGTTTCTTATCACCTGATTGGTTGGCTAGTTGTTGAAATTGATTGTGGTGACTTTGGACAGTTGTCATACTCGCAACGTTCAGGACACCATTCTTGGAACACCTTCGTCGAAGTAGGTGCAGCGGATGTCTCCCTCCCTTTCTCAGAAGTCTCGAAGCAATAGTTTTGCTTCCGTGGTCGGGAGCTTCCTTTTCGCTTTTCTCTGGTGCTCTTTGTCTTTTCTTACTTTCAGAGGGACAGCTGATTCAATTGGTGAAATGAAATCAAAGCAGATGGAAAGTCTTCTTTTTCTTCCAGAAGATTCGAAACAAGTGCACACCGTGCTAAAGCTGGTCGTCAAACACATTTATGCAAAATCTGTAAGTGATTAAAAGCTCTCACATCAAACAAATTCTCATTCTTCATACCTTCGTTCGACAAACATCGTTTCGTTAGGAGCGTTTCGTTATGATGTGAGAATCGCAAGTGTAGAGGTGAAGACATGTGCTTTGTGGCTTCATCGCGAATAATGTAATTCATCTCCAAATAAGAAGGATCTGGACATCTCGGGTCAACCGGCTGAAAACAGATAATGATTGGATCATTAAAACAAATCCTCACCATTCTTTCTGAACGCTGCTGTTCAAGTTGTTTGGGGCAAAATAATATTTCAATCTTCCGAAAAGGAATCCGCCAAACTCCAAAACGATAAATTCTTCTCGTTCCATCAATGAGACACCATCACAAGCCGGAAAAATCCTTTTCCGGGATAATATGCTATTCGTTTGTTCATCTTGATTTCTTTCACATGTCTTCTTCCTTTTCTCATCGTCTTCATTTCCGCCAACTCCTGAGAATTTCAATACTCGGCTGCTGTACACAGAAAATGCTCACCTCGTAACCAATCGAAAAAAAATAAAGAAGTAGCAGTTGCGTGTTCCTGGAGAAGATTGAATAGATTTGCTCTTGCTATCTGAAAACAAAAAGAGTTAATACATGCTGTGGAAACAATCAATCGACGGGAAAAATGGCGGCTCGCAGAGAAATAAATAGGGACAATTATTCTACAGGAAGTTTTGTTTTTTCTGGATGTAAACATGAAAATTACCACGAAATTCGGATTACAAAGCAATATATTCAATTCATCACTTTGGCGAAGGGTGGCAAACGCGTTCTCGGTACATCTAAGCGATTTTCAAAGGGTACATCAAATGAATGTTCGAAGGGTACATCGTTTTCCTCAAAGGGTACATCAGTTCAGTTTGTGTTCATTTTTGAAATTTTCAGAGATTTGATGAACATTTTTATCACATCTGTCTTGTTAGTTGCCCACTTTTTGATAAGTTACAAGAACGAAAACAAACTTGGTCAAAGTGACTAGACGGGGTGGTGTGCTATCAAAAAACCAAAAAATGTTTGTCAAGTTTTCTAAATGAGAAGAAGCAGCATAAAAAACTAGGAAGAAAATGTTCTGGCATCCCTCTCAGTAATTCTCAGTCAAAAGATATAAACCACAACAGCTCAAAAAATGAATGTAGAGCAGTAAACGTGAAAGAAAATGGGAACTTGATAGCTGATACGTTTATTTCTTTTGAGCTGTGAAATAAAAGTCACTTTTAGCCGCGATGTATTTCCAATGTTATATCAATTTCAGTAGAAACCGTTTCAGAATTGTCAATGTTCACAATTTCGGCACACTTGATAAAAAATGTTCACCAAAACTGAAATGTTCAAAAATCAACAGAAACCTTTGTCAAACTTTCTGACTTATCCGTCTCAAAAAGCAGTCCTTCGACGTCTCAATGGAGGAAGCAGGTGAATGTGTTGGGCTTTTATCTGAAATGAAGCGAAAATAAAAACTAAGACACCCAGTTGCACACAGTATGAATTATAAATCTGTGATTCTGAGCAATCCAAAACGTTCACTTTTTAGCAACGATACGAAAAGGATTTGCAGTTGGAAATGGATCAACTCACTTTGGATTCTTCCCTCTTCTTCTCAAACGACTTCACCCATTCAATCTGCGCTCTCTTTTAAAATGCGGCAGTTCCCACTTTTTTGAATTGCCCATCGATCGAATGTCGAAAAAACTCTGGAAAAAACGTGTCACAGACTTTGGACATTAATAACTCTGCTCAAAATTGAGATTTTGAGAAACTGTTTTTTTCTTTCTCTTGGAAATCTTAGGGACTCTGGGTTAGTAAAAGAATTAAATGATTTGGAACATTTTGGGCTCCGCAGTGAGCCGGAAAGCACGAGTCACCAAAAAATCGAAAATTGCCTTCTACCGCTTCGTTTGAGAGAACCAGTGGATGAATCGGTTTGAAATTTTTGACTTTCACTTCAACTTTTTACGCTCTATCGATATATTACATTTGCCAAGTAATTTTTTTTAGGATAAACTTGGTTCAGAATATCACCGCAACAAACCGGCACCCCTTCCTATTTTTGACCAAAGTTATCTCGGTTCCTGTGACAGATATCAAAAAGGGTCAACTTACAAAATGTTTCACTGTTCATTGTAAACACAAGCTGAGTTTGGTCAAAGATGGGAAGGGGGTGCCCGTAAATTAACTGAAACACAGTATTTCTGAGCTCACTGATTACGACCAGTAACACGGCACAGCCGTGTCCAGCGACGCGTAGCGTCGCTAGTCAGTGCCTTGAAATGTCCGGTGGAGCCTTACGTCGTCTATCCCGAGTTCTTGACGTTTGAGCCAAAACACGTTCGAAGAGTTTGTCGTGGACAAGGCAGCAGGCGACATGATGACTGCGATGTTGCGGAAAAGTGACATGGTCACTTTAACGAATCTCCACTGTGCGTTTCTTGAATCCATCTTGATGGAAAGTTATGCATGCAGGAGGTTCAACGGCGTATCAAAAATGTTCACAGCTTATCAAAACAGATCGGCAAAGATGTCTCATGACTATAGGTCTCACAAACATCTAAGCGGAACATTCTGGTGAGGTCCGAACTTGCTTTGGTTGGAGAAGATTCTTGACCAAACTCGGATGCCTAACTACCGGAAGTTATAAAACAAAAATGGAAACTTAGGCACCCTGATTCATACTGCACACAATATGAATCATAAGTCTGTGATTCTAAGCAGTGAAAACGTTCACTTTTAAAATTGTCAGCATTTTGCCACGGTTTGTTTTACACGAAACGATTTGCAGTTGGAAATAAATCAACTCACTTTGGAACCATAATCGTTTTTCCTTTTTCTCGAACGACTTCACTCATTCAATCAGTGCCTTGAAGTCGCCAGTGAAACCCTACGCCGTCGATCCCGAGTTCTTGACTTTTGAAGAACAGGAAAAACTTGAAGAGTTTGTCATGGGCACGGCACCAGGCGAAATGATGACTGCATTTACCTATCAAGACCGCATTGTTGTGGATCACTGGCAAATGAAGACAATGCCGACGACAATCCATTTTTTTTTTTGGGAATTTGCGAGCCATCGTCTTCCCGTATGAGTTTTGCCGAGCTTCTTCAGCTCACTCACATTCGCGCTGAAACATTGACGTATTTCATGTGTTCCAGAATGAATCATTTTGCATACTCTATTCGAACGAAATGCCTTGAATCTGCATGGCTAATTTTAACGCAAATTTCATGGACAACTTACATATTCGCGCAGACTTTCAGATAAGCCCATCGCCACAAGATGACATTGAATATTTCCAAAGCAGCCAACATCAGAGGAAAACTCTCACAACATTAGTTTGGTTCAGTGAGAAAAAAACGAAAACAAGAACAACTACGAAAACCTTCCTCGCATTTCTACACTCCAGCGTTGCGAGACCCGCCAGTCAGATAATTTTATGCGTCTTTCGTCGGTTGGGTTGTGTACAACGTGAGGACGGACATCGCTCGACTAGATGATAGATAGCGTGGAGAGCGAGTGTACTGATGGGAGACAGAAGATAAAGACAAAGCAGGCAAGAGAAACCATGCAGAAGAAATGTACAACGTATTCATTTTCGCGTAACGAATGAACATCCCTCGCTGAGAAACACTCTGAAAATGTGAAAACCTCCCAGTAAATTTTTCAAATTTTGCTCCTTATATCTGCCAGCAGACAGTGACCGCTGGGGCGCGATTTCTCTCTCTTTTCTCTTCTCATCATTCTTCCGAGGAGTGCTGTTTCTGGTCTGTGGAGAAGAAACAACAAACAACACAGCCGTTTCTCTTATCGGTGTCGCATCGGGAAGGACGGCCTTACAAAAAAGAGCGAGCGAACCGAGGAGGGAGTAGAGAAACGATTTATCATTAGGAGAGAAACGTCACATGGGCTGAATGGCGGTGCAGTACAATGAACAGAAAATTGAAAATGAAGAAGAAGAGGGATCAACTAGAAGGACAAAAATAAAATAATGAATTCCGGAACATTGCGATTTGTTTCCGACCTGCTCCAAGTTAAAATGAGAACTTCAAAATTTTGAAGTTTTGGAAAAATTCCATCTAGGAAAAATTGCACTTTTCATATTAACACAAACTTTAGCAATCTTCGAGAGGATATTCAGTGACAAAAACTGTACGAACCATCTCACTTCGAAAGCATTTCCTGGGATTAAAAACATTTCAAAGTTTTTGTTGTTCAGTCAAAGAACCAGACAATTTTATGACTTTTCAAGGGCAAAAAATTCGGAGGGTACAACGATTCGGGGGTACAAGGGAGTACAAATGATTTTAGGGTACAAAAATTTTAGGTACAAAACCACAATTTATTGTAACTAAGTATTGATGATAACATGGCGCGAACGGCTAATGTTGCTTCTTTCTTTCGGTTTCATACTTCTAGGCTTAGTAAAGTCTTTAAACGTTTGATGAAAAATAATCTTTTATCTGTAGTAGTTCTTATACGACATGTTCTCATCCTTGATACAACCTAAGAGAGGAACCGTAGGCATAGAATTCCATTTTAATTGGCCGGAGATCCATCAAAAAAGGGATTGCAGGCCCCGAAATCAATCTTAGTGTGGGCCAGAGGCCCACCGAGTGAGGGGGTGTAGGCCCCGAATACATTTTCAGTTTGGACTGGAGGCCCAACAA
This sequence comes from Caenorhabditis sp. 40 LS-2015, assembly GCA_900536305.3. Classification (NCBI taxonomy): domain Eukaryota; kingdom Metazoa; phylum Nematoda; class Chromadorea; order Rhabditida; family Rhabditidae; genus Caenorhabditis; species Caenorhabditis tribulationis. Next base: position 11,370 of record LR545660.1, on the reverse strand, counting down.
GTGAGGGGCCGTAGGCCTCGAATTTCTCAGAGGGTGGGTAAAACCTGAGCAAATCAACGGAAGAAAGCGCTAAACGCAAATCTGATGAGGTTCTGTACTCTACACTCATCTGATCGTTTCGCGAATCTAATAAAGTTTGTTTTCGGTTTGCAAAGGGGAAAAAATGGAGGACAGAAATATTCACGAATATTCATTCACTTTACATCAAAATTTGCACATCGAAAACCTGGACGGAATGTCATCTTCTTATATATTTTTAGTATGGTTATCAAAAAAATCTTGTTTTCAATTATCAATATCCTCTACTTCCTCCTCTTCTGCGTTTTCTTCCGCTCCTTCCTCTTCTTCAGTTTCTTCCACTTCTGCCTCTCCATCTGTTCCTCCCTCCTCTTCTGCTTTTCCGTCCTCTTCCGTTTGTTCCTCTTCTTCAATTTCCACAGAATAGAGTTCACCGTCATCACTCAATATAGTGAGTTGTTGACAGTAAGAAATATCCATTCTATACTCAAAAGACTTGATCCAGGTTTGGTCAATAATGATCTGGAAAAAGAGTTATCGTGACGACGAATTGACATGTTTTATATTCACCTGGAACAAGTGATCTTCCAATATAATAGACATGGTGCTGTTTTCGGACAAATGGATTTTTCTTCTTTCTGCGACTAGCGACGCTACGCGTCGCTGGACACGGCTGCGCCGTGTTTCTGGTCGTAATCAGTGAGCTCAGAAATATTGTGTTTCCCTTAATTTACGGGCACCCCCTTCCCATCCTTGATCAAACTTAGCTTGATTCCTGTAACAGGTATAAAAAAATTGTCAACTAACAAAGTGTTTCCAATGAACAGAGAAACATTTTGTTAGTTGACCGTTTTTCGATAACTAACACAGGAACCGAGATAAGTTTGGTCAAAGATGGAAAGGGGTGCCGGTTTGATGCACTAATATTCTGAACCAAGTTTAATCTTTAAAAAATTCCTTGGCGCCGTGAGGACTTTTCAGAATTAAATGAAGTTATGGCGACGCCCATTTGCCGTTTGTTGTGATGACCGATAGACTCGTTTGCAATTTGCCATGATTAAGCTTAAAGATTAGCGTTCTTGATTTGCATCAAAAAAGCTGTAACTTGCTCAATTTTTGAGATATAAAAGTTCTAAGCATATGGACATCATTCTCAGATTTTCAGAAACAAACTGGCAAAATTTCGATATAATCGGTTGATTGTTAGTATGAAAAAGGGTGCGCTATACATTTGTCGCAACAAAATTGTCAATATAAGCACTGAGAAAACGGAAAAAGAGCCGTAACTTGCCCAATTTTGAACTAATAGAAAATTGAAACATAAGAGCATCGACTACAAAATTCATGCTTTTTTGTGCTAAAACCGATGGGATCGGTAAAGAAAGAGATGAGTTCGACCCGATCCAGCACTGCATAGCATCGAAAAAATTATAAAAAACAGTTTACACATGACGGGGTCGAACCCTCCACCATTGGATCACCACCCCAGCGCTGTGCCACTCCGCCACACTGACCACGAGCAGCAGTGAGGGCAGGAGGTGGTTACGTGTGTGTCGGCGACGCTTTCTACCTCCCTTTCTCTTCCTCTCCTATCGAATAAGATTTCGAAAAAGTTAGGGGACATCACAGAATTGACCTCACATGAGCAGTTCCATTTTGAGATCGATGTATCGAGAAACGAATATGATATTCGTAATCTACGGAAAATTTCAAAATGGAACAATATTAGCTAACCCATGACACTTTAAATTGAAAGATTTTTGAGCAGTTTTTATTTAGGCCTGAATCTGATGAAAATGGTCATAAGTACTCTGAAACTTGATCATAGCTCGCGAAACTTGGTATTCCATTAGAAGACCTGATCAAAAGTAACATATTCAAAATTCAATCATCCTGATTGAAAATTACAACAACACTGATCGTTAGAACTTATTCTCAAGCCAAGAATATCTTATATCGCTCATCTTGGAAAATTTTCCAACTAAATGTTGTACAATTTTTACATGGATCGTAGGGTATTTTGAATCTACGTCCATTTTTAACAGAATATTCTCTCAACTCTCAAAACGAAGCAAGCTATGGACGAAAAACCTAAACTGTATTAGTACCAAAGTGTTACCCTCTGATTCGGATGACTATGGGGGCAAAAATTCGACCACCTAAATCTAAGAACTTTCACAAAGGGAATTTTTGAAGAAATTCTTTTTTCTCGAGTTATGATGAATTTTCAAAATTGCGAAAAAAAAAGTTGAAAATGACCGTATTTCGGTAATTTTTCGAGTTTTTTAAAAAAGTCAAAGGGTGTATGAAAGGACTTTTTTTGTTCTTATTTTTTGTCATTGCCATGTTTTTGGTAGCATACCTCTAAATGTATGAAATTTTGAGTCAAACACGAAGTCGAAAAAAACCGCTTGTCAGAATTGTCTCAAACAACTTTCAAAACATTGCTGACAAAAAATAAGAAGTAGTGACATAACGCTTAGGGTACCTTTCCTAACGTTTTCGAAAGATAAAAATCAACTTATAGGTAAAATTAGTGCTTTTTCAACTTTTTTCAGTTTTGTACGGGTGATATTTTTTCAATTATAGGTTTTTGGATAGGTAACTGTTTTCTTGCAGTGCTTGTTGATCAGTGCTTTCAAATTCTTCAGTTTATTGATGTTGAATTTATGTTTTTGGCACCCTCCAGTCATCTTTCAAAAGTCCATCAGAACCAAAAAAACCAAAAAAATTTTTGTTTCTCAGAGTCTTCAATTCAATCTTATTTTATTGCTTCTGATTTACATCAATCATTCATCCATGAATTACTTCAAAAATACCAAAAAAACGGACAAAAAATGGAATGAGAGTTTCTGAACTGACGAGGTGCATGTACTTCTTTAATATTCTCATTTTCAGCCGAATGAAGAATTTGAAAGAACTGATCAACAAGCACTGCAAGAAAACAGCTACCTATCCAAAAACCTATAATTGAAAAAATATCACCCGTACAAAACTGAAAAAAGTTGAAAAAGCACTAATTTTACCAATAAATTGACTTTTATCTTTTGAAAACGTTAGGAAAGGTACCCTAAGCGTTATGTCTCTACTTCTTATTTTTTGTCAGCAATGTTTTGAAAGTTGTTTGAGACAATTCTGACAAGCGGTTTTTTTCCACTTCGTGTTTGACTCAAAATTTCATACATTTAGACGTATGCTACCAAAAACATGGCAATGACAAAAAATAAGAACAAAAAAAGTCCTTTCATACACCCTTTGACTTTTTTTAAAAACTTGAAAAATTACCGAAATACGGTCATTTTCAACTTTTTTTTTCGCAATTTTGAAAATTCATCATAACTCGAGAAAAAAAAATTTCTTCAAAAATTCCCTTCGTGAAAGTTCTTAGATTTAGGTGGTCGAATTTTTGCCCCCATAGTCATCCGAATCAGAGGGTAACACTTTGGTACTAATACAGTTAAGTGGGCGGAGCCTAATTTTTTTTCTGAATATTGAAACAAACATGATAGGTCGATAGAGCGTAAAAAGTTGAGTTGAAAGTCACAAATTTCAAACCGATTCATCCACTGGTTCTCTCAAAGGAAGAGAATATTGGAAATTTTCGACTTTTTGGTGACTCGTGCTTTCCGGCTCACTGCGGAGCCCAAAATGTTCCAAATCACTTGATTTTTTTACAAACTCAGAGTCCCTAAGATTTCCAAGAAAAAGAAAAAAAAGTTTCTCAAAAGCTCAATTTTGAGCCGAGTTATTAATGTCCAAAGTTTGTGACACGTTTTTTCCAGAGTTTTTTCGACATTCGATCGATGGGCAATTCAAAAAAGAGGGAACTACCGCATTTTAAAAGAGAGCGCAGAAGTCGTACTCGCTCCCCATTTTTGCCCAGAAACTGACTTCCTGTAAGAAAGAATACCGGCAATACAAAAAAATGAATCAAGTATGTTCACCTCATCTTTTGGTTCGAAAGAAACAACAAGAGGCAGTGAATCTTTGAGACCTTCGACTGGGTGGAAGATTACTTGAAAGCTGGAAAAACAAATGTTTGAGAATGTGAGGCAGAGCTTTCACTGACGAATTTGCTTTGACCCTGAAACTCAGAGTCAGCATTGCTCCGTAGGTCAAGTTCATATAACAATGAAACAGGATTTCACGGTGTCACAGCAACGAAGTTTTGATTTTGAAGTTTTGATTCTGCCACCGTCTCACATATGATCACAATCTCATTTCCAGCATGGCCGAATGGTCTAGTGGTATGATTCTCGCTTTGGGTGCGAGAGGTCCCGGGTTCAATCCCCGGTTTGGCCCAATTCTTTTTGCAAACGAGGCCTACTTACAGAATTTCAAACCCCCTTCAAGAATGCCGACAATGAAAATCAGATGATATACTTTTGGTATCTGAAAGGGCATAGAGCCTTTGCTTTGCCTTTTACAAATATACAGTCAACACTGCTTTGTTCGGGGAGCGAGGAAAGAAGAGAGAAAAAAGACACATGTTGTGTACACATAGAACATTGTGGCAAGAAGCAAGAGGAAAACGTTTAGGATTTTGAAAGTGTTGAGGATAGATTCTGACGTTCTCAGTTTCCACACTGTGAGATTTGGTTCCAGATATTGATGAACTGATTTTTATGGATAAACTGAAAAACTCGGTAGTTGCCAAACTTTGCCAGTTTTGGTGGAAGAGATGTAAAATTCTTGGACTAGGAGTACTTCAAAATCAAAACTTCGTTGCTGTGACACCGTGAAATCCTGTTTCATTGTTAATTGAACTTGACCTACGGAGCAATGCTGACTCTGAGTTTCAGGGTCAAAGCAAATTCGTAAGTGAAAGCTCTGCCTCACATTCTCAAACATTTGTTTTTCCAGCTTTCAAGTAATCTTCCACCCAGTCGAAGGTCTCAAAGATTCACTGCCTCTTGTTGTTTCTTTCGAACCAAAAGATGAGGTGAACATACTTGATTCATTTTTTTGTATTGCCGGTATTCTTTCTTACAGGAAGTCAGTTTCTGGGCAAAAATGGGGAGCGAGTACGACTTCGCAGTCGTACACACTTTTCTTGCGCGATGGAGCGGGACAATTGAGGGAGAAGATTCTGAATTGTTGGATGGTGGAGACGGTGAAAGGCGATGTGCAGTTGAGGTTGATCTCGTTGGGGTAGTCGAAATTGATGTGCTCTGTGCCCAATACACTAGGCTTGGCGGTGACGGAGAGGAGAGAGGTGAGAGCAAGGGTGAGAATGAGGAACATTATTTGGAAAGGCATTTTACTCGTCGAACAGAAGATGAAAAGTTTCCAAAAAAAAATCCGAAAATCTAAAAAGATTTTTCAACCACGATACGATTCCGAAAAATCAGCAAATTTTTCATTAAGAAATACAGAAAACTAGACCACTTTTTGAAATTTTTTGTGATAGATTTTATTGGGCGTACAGCTTATATCCTTTTACTTGCTCTATTTTTAAGTCTGCAAATGAAAAATTCTTCCAGATATGTTGTCCGAGAGGACTACACGCGCTCCATGGCCGAAGAGTTTGCGGTCTTGTACTCCTCTCAGACAAGAGCGATAAAATTTTGGCTTCTCAAGACGTTGTCAATTTTACTTGAAACTTCACTGAAAAAACTATTTTTAGTGAAGAATATCGAGAAAAAAAATCAACACAAGTTTTGTAAAAGAGGTCGTTTTTCGGAAAAACTTTGACTCGAGTAACTTTTCCGAACAATTCGCGGGTTTCTCATGAAGAAAAATGAAAAATCAGATACATTTTTATAATTACTCAATTTTATAATGAAGTATTTGATCTCACAGAAAATCACGCATAATACTTTGCATCGAACAAAAATGGAGCTGTTGAGACTGCAAGCGCTCATAAATGCGCGATCTATCAATCGTTCCACTTGGAGGTTGATTCTCAAGCCGAACGTTTATCCCCAGGTATCTGAAATTTAAAAAATTATACTTGCAGAAATTTTTTGGACTATCCAGAAACGATCACAGTTCATCAAAACCGATCGAAAAAGATGTTTCATGACTACAGGTCTCACAAAAATCTAAGAGGAACGTTCTGATGAGGTTCGAACTAGTTGCGATGAAAAATATTTTCCAAACTGTGGTTTCATCTCTGGAGGAAAATAACAATCGAGCCCATACAAAGGGACAAGTGATATGATTGGCAGCATCTGTATTTTTTTTTCAGTTATTCGCGTGTTTCCAATAACTTTCGGTGATTTGTTCTCATCCTTCACATAATTGCGATTCGGTCTTCTCTTTATCAACTGTCCCGCTGTTTTATTATCGCTATTTTCAGTTGGGTCTGCAGAGAATATATCTTTATGAACGGATAGTAAAAAATTTCAGATACCTGGGGATAAACGTTCGGCTTGAGAATCAACCTCCAAGTGGAACGATTGATAGATCGCACATTTATGAGCGCTTGCAGTCTCAACAGCTCCATTTTTGTTCGATGCAAAGTATTATGCGTGATTTTCTGTGAGATCAAATACTTCATTATAAAATTGAGTAATTATAAAAATGTATCTGATTTTTCATTTTTCTTCATGAGAAACCCGCGAATTGTTCGGAAAAGTTACTCGAGTCAAAGTTTTTCCGAAAAACGACCTCTTTTACAAAACTTGTGTTGATTTTTTTTCTCGATATTCTTTACTAAAAATAGTTTTTTCAGTGAAGTTTCAAGTAAAATTGACAACGTCTTGAGAAGCCAAAATTTCATCGCTCTTGTCTGAGAGGAGTACAAGACCGCAAACTCTTCGGCCATGGAGCGCGTGTAGTCCTCTCGGACAACATATCTGGAAGAATTTTTCATTTGCAGACTTGAAAATAGAGCAAGTAAAAGGATATAAGCTGTACGCCCAATAAAATCTATCACAAAAAATTTCAAAAAGTGGTCTAGTTTTCTGTATTTCTTAATGAAAAATTTGCTGATTTTTCGGAATCGTATCGTGGTTGAAAAATCTTTTTAGATTTTCGGATTTTTTTTTGGAAACTTTTCATCTTCTGTTCGACGAGTAAATTGCCTTTCCAAATAATGTTCCTCATTCTCACCCTTGCTCTCACCTCTCTCCTCTCCGTCACCGCCCAGCCTAGTGTATTGGGCACAGAGCACATCAATTTCGACTACTCCAACGAGATCAACCTCAACTGCACATCGCCTTTCACCGTCTCCACCATCCAACAATTCAGAATCTTCTCCCTCAATTGTCCCGCTCCATCGCGCAAGAAAATTTGCAGCCAATTCGCCTGAAACGATGGTCTGTTGTTGGATGCCCTAACCATCTTAAAAGCCCTTTCATTAAGAATAGTGTCGTTGATTTGGTTTGAATCATTCATTCATTACTGTAGCAAGTATTTTTTCAGCGGAGGCGGGAGTAGGAACGTTGGAGAGCCTGAAGGAGAGGGTTCCCTCTGGAAACAAGAAACGAGGTTCTCTAGAGGGAAGGAGCATTTGGTGAGACTTGTTTGAAATGGAATTCTTGGAAAAACGGCCGCCGCGGTTAGGGCAACGCTCGAGACTGCGCGGAAGATTTTATTTCTCCGAAAATTCTGTACTCTACACTCATCTGATCGTTTCGCGAATCTAATAAAGTTTGTTTATGGTTTGCAAAGGGAAAAAAATGGAGGACAGAAATATTCACGAATTTTCATTCACTTGACATCAAAATTTGCAACATCAAAAACATGGAAAATATCAAGGAAGAATATGTAGTTTCTAAATAGTTTCCTTGTGGACAAAAAAATGATCTTTACTAATAACATTTGAAAACTTGAAATTGTGTCGCCAGCTGTAACTCATCTCTTTTTGGACCGATTTATTTGTTTTAACACCAAAAGATTGGAATCTTTTTGTAGTTGCTGCCCGTGTGTTTCAATTTTTCAGACGTTCAAATTTGAGCAAGTTACATCATTTTTATCGAATCGTATGTTTGTTTGGATCTCGCCAGCTGTAATTCATCTCTATCACGACGGATTTTATTGTTTCGAACACCAAAGTATTGAAAAAAATTTGTGAATGATGTCTGTATGTTTAAATTTTTTTTATAGCTCGAAAAGTGAGAAAGTTACAGCTTTTTTCCTGCAATCCAATGTTCATTTTGTGTAGCGCATCCTTCCGCATACTCAACGTTGGTCGAATTTCGTGAAATTTTCTCAGAAGATTTCTGAATATCTGGGGATAATGCCGATTCAGTTAAACGTTTCATTCGGTCAAAACGGAGGTCACAAAAACATCAATTTCAATTTATTATCCTCTTATATATTGTTTAGTTTTGTTATCAAAAAAATTCATGTTTCCAATTATCACTCTTCTCCCTCCTCTTCTGCGTTTTCTTCCGCTCCTTCCTCTTCTTCAGTTTCTTCCTTCTCTTTTGCTATTCCCTCCTCTTCCGTTTGTTCCTCTTCTTCCAATTCCACAGAATAGAGTTCACCGTCATCACTCAATATAGTGAGTTGTTGACAGGAAGCAATATCCATTCTATACTCAAAAGACTTCATCCAGGTTTGGTCAATAATGATCTGGAAAAAAAGTTATTGTGACGACGAATTGACATGTTTTATACTCACCTGGAACAAGTGATCCTCCATTATAATAGACATAGTGCTGTTTTCGGACAAATGAATTTTTCTTCTTTCTGCGAAGTCGTACTCGCTCCCCATTTTTGCCCAGAAACTGACTTCCTGTAAGAAAAGATACCGGTAATACAAAAAAAATGAATCAAATATGTTCACCTCATCTATTGGTTTGAAAAAAACAAGAAGAGGCACTGAATCCACCGTTCCTTCGACTGGATGGAAGATTACTTGAAAGCTGGAAAAACAAATATTTGAGAATGTGAGACAGAGTTTCCACTTACGGATTTGCTTTGACGCTGAAATTCAGAGTCAGCCTTGCTCCGTATCTGGACAAGTTCATATTTTCCGTGAAGAGGACACGTTGACATCCTCCATCATGATGGAAGCATGGGGGGAGGTCCTCGGCGGGGAGAAGGTCCTCGGCAGAGGGAAGGTCCGGAACATGTTTTGCGAGCTTTCGAAAATGCCGAATGCGAGGCAGTTTTATACGTGTTTTTGCTGGTTCAATTGGGAGAAAGACATAACAGAGAAGAAGCATGAAGAAATTCATTGGGCGATGTGGAAATGAGAGAGTCACCTGGAACGAAGTCATGTTTAATGGGGACTGATGTAGGGTTCAGTTGCAAAATGTAAGGATTCAGTTGGAAAAAAACAACACACGGTCGCAAAAATAAGCACGTCAATATGGCGCCACAGCTCCTCTACTGATAAGGCAATGCTACGCAAGCTAATTGAACTCCTGCTACTCCTCGATGAGGGGATGAGGAGCCATCTAGGTAACTAATGGACACCAGAGAGTTCGTCAGTGAGTTAAGACGGAGGTGTCTAGAGAAAGAAGCCGGAATGATAAAAGGGAAGGGAGTCTGCTTGCCAAAAAAGGCAAGGAAGGGAGAAGGAATTGTTTGAAATTATAGAGACCGCCGCCCTTTTAAACGTTCCGACGGTCTCTATAATTCCCTGAGGCTTTCCTCCATCACCTCTCCTGGCTCCACCCACCGCGAAATAGTGTTGAAATAGGCAACCCAAAAAAAAACTGCATGCAAACCACGTACGCGGACAGGCTCAACCCCCAAAAAGTGTAATCCAAGGAAAAGAAATATAGTGGTGTTAGGGAAGTTAGATGGATTGTCCTGTCGAACATCACGGACAAAAAAAACCAAAAAGATAGATGACATGGCTCAGAGGTGCTTAGGAAGAGAGGCTCAAGAAAAAAACCAAAAAAAAATTGAAGATACTGGCAGCATCTTTTGAACTTTCGAGAAAGAAAATGTTTCAGCAAGCGGAAGCATATACCAAAATCTGAAAGTTGACGAATAATCGCATCATTAAATGACTATCACAAATGGCAATGGATGTGTACATTGATATCATGAAAGGTGGAACTTATCTTTTATAATCATCTTTGTAACATAATCATCTTTGTAATCGAGTATGCTGATTACGAATATTATGATGAAAACGCTCAAAAATGTCTTCAAAAACCTGAAAATCCGAATCGAAGTGGCCATGTTTCGAATTTTTCATAGGTTTTTTCGGATTTTCACTGAAGACTGTTGAGAGGATGAAAAAGTTGATTACCGTAAAAACTCTATTAGAGTGCCATGGCACTCTATTGTTCGGAGGTTTGTTAGGTGGCACTGTATTAGAGGTTGGCATTCAATTAGGGGTGGCTATCTTATTGAGTTTTTACGGTAATAGAATATTAAGAGTAAGAAAACCAGGAAAAAAATAAAGAAAAAAAAAACTCGAATCAGTAACTTTTTCAAAAAATTGCCTCTTCAGGTGTTTAGAGAAGTTTTTGAGCGTTTTCATTATGACATTCGGTATCAGCACACTCAACTTCAATTACCTATTTGAACACAATGAAAATTTTTGCACGGAATCCTCCCTTAAGGACATTTAAAAGTGTTTTTCATTCTCATTTTTTTCGGAAATTTGTTTCTGTGTATATCAAGAAAATTTCTCAAAAACTGTTCGAACTTTTCACTGAAATGAGCTAGCGTTTGTTGTATCTTGTCCTAAAACTATGTAACTAAACTATATTGCGGATTTAGAAATAATTGTTCACTACAAAAATGAAGATCTATAACTTCTTAATATACATAGAAGCCAATTTTCAATCGAAACAATGGCGCAGCTGGAAAACACTCTTTCAAGTGCCTGAAGTGAACCAATTCGCCCTGAAAATCACCAAACTTTATACATTTTCCACCGGTTGTGTACATAACATAATTATATAACTGTCTCGAAAAGAAACAGATTTCAGTTTTCAAAATTCCCATTTGTCGTGACTAAATAACCATCTAAAAATGTTCGAACTGTTGACCCATATCAAGTTTTCATTTCCGCCGAGTTGATTTGAAGTTTCTCACACTGTTTTCGAACTGATTTTTTTTTTTCTTTCTTTTTGCTTCGCGGTGAGCGGTCGTCTCCCGACAGCTCTCTCGCAATGAAAAGAAACAACGGTTTTCTGTCTGCTATTGACAAACGACTGAAACTCACCATCACCTCCCCCAATTCTTCCAATTCTGCCCGTGACCCCGAAGACTCCAACGACGAAGAAAACGATTCTGTACCTATGCAACAGAATCAATCCCAATCTGAACTTCTGGATAAGTTCCCTATCATCGCGGCCCATGTTCCGAAAAAAATCAAGCAGTCTGACCTGCAATACTTCGTTCACGCCCTGGCTCAAATTACTGTCAACCTCCAAGCCCAGAACAACAAACTCATCGAAAAGGTCACTTCGCTGGAATCAACTGTCTCGGAACT
>LR545657.1:37555-54495 GCA_900536305.3 Caenorhabditis sp. 40 LS-2015 | reverse complement strand
GCCGTCGATAGTATAAGTATGATTCGGGTTTTGGGGGCCTAATTGAAGGAGTGAAGTTTTAGAAGTGGCCAGAGGGAGAGAGTTCTGAACGGACCAGGAAAAAAGAATGTCAATGGATTTTTGAATGGTGGAGGGGGAATTATGGAAAATTTTTATATCATCGGCGAAGACAGAGAAATGGATGGAGGGAGGAAGAGAAAATAAAAGGTCGTTGAGAAAAACAAGAAAAAGCAAAGGACCGGAAACCGATCCTTGTGGGACACCGGATGGAATTAGGGAGCGAGTGGGATCAATGTGAGAGTTGATTTTTACCGAGAAGGTCCGATTGGAAAGAAAGTCTTTAAACCAAGAGCAGAAGGGTGAGGGAATCCCAAAGGCGGCAAGCTTATCAAGTAACCGAGAATGTGGGACTTTGTCAAATGCCTTCTGAAAGTCGAAGAAAACGATATCCACCGTTTTATATTTGGCTAAAAGATGTTTATAGGTTGAAGTGGAGTGGACGAGGGAAGAGAGGCAGGATCTGTACGGAAGGAAGCCATGCTGGAAGGGATGGAACTTATGAAGGTTGTCGGAAACCAGGCGACGACAGATGATCCTTTCCATGATTCTAGAGACGGGGTCGGTGAGGGAGACTGGTCTATAGTTAGCCGGATTGGAGAGGTTCCCTTTTTTTGGAACTGGGATTACAGTAGAGTGTCTCCAAGCGTTAGGGATGGAAGAAGATCGCAAGGAGTAGGAAAAAATAATGGATAAAGGAAGAGCAAGCGGAGTGGCGCAACGTTTGAGTAGAAAGTAATTTAGAAGATGTGGGGAGAATCCGCAGGTGGGAGGGAGTTTGAGGAGAGTTTTTTCAACTACATAGGGGGCGAAGAGGTCAGGATCATCGAAAGAACATAGAGGAGAAAAATGGCCGTTGCTAGAAGAGGAAGATTGGTTCGAGGAGAAGTTGGACTGAAAAATGGAAGCGAATGCGGAGGCTATCGAGGAGTCATCCTGAAGAATAGTGCCATTGATGGAGATAGGGTGCGTCGAGGAGTTGGTCTTGAGCCTCCGCCGAACGAGTGCTTTGGCAGCTCTGGAGTTGTGATTGGCAAGGAGAACTCGTTCGGAAGCTGAAGTGCGTTTTTGGTGAAGCTTGAACAATGCTTTGTGTCGAGAGAGTAAGCGAGAAAGACGAGGGCTGTGATCCTGATTAGATTGGAGAAGTTTTGCTGCGGCTCCTCGGATTCGGCGGATACGACGGACCAGGTTGGGGGCGGAAGACTTGGGAGAAGGAGGAACAAGTAGGGGAGTGTGCGAAGTGATTAAATCATTCACTGTTGTGATGAATAGGTCATACATTTCGGATAGAGAAAGAGAAGCGGGTGAGAAAGAGAAGCGGGTCGAAAGAGAAGCGGGGGCAAAATGACAGACCTCTGATAGCCTTTCGATAGTCGGAAACGATGAGCATGAGAATGAGAGAGTCGATGGGCGGATAGATGGAGAATGAGCACACGATGAGACCAGAGGGAAAACTAAACTTCCAATCGAGAAATGGGACCAGGAGGATTGCCAGGGCCGGGATGTAGAAGGTGAGGGTGGGAGAGGTTATCTGAAAAGTAGAGTCTCCTTCAAAATGCCATAGGTTGACTCAAAGTTGAGCAAATCGTGGCTCAGACAATTAGAGTGTCTGCACCCTCCTTCCCCTCCACACTCTCTCTCTCTCCTACCTGCAACACGAGACTCTTAAAGAACTGCTTCTGAAGTCTCCGATGAGATTCAGACGCATTCTTCAACAAATCGTTCATCTTAAAATGCATCTGAAATCCACAGTAACCGACGATGGTGAATTGGATTCCAAGGGATAATAGACTTGCTATGATCAGGAACAAACTTTGATATCGGAGAGCTCCATTCGGATTCTGAAACGATTCGTTTTTTTCGGCGGGAAATCTCAAAAATTCAATGAAAGTACAGTACCGGACAAAAAGATATCACATTTAGTGATTTTTAGTACAAAATGGCCAACTTTGAGCAGTTGAAAAATGACTTCCAGCGTTGCAATGTCTTTGAAATTTTCTGAGATTGGTGAGCAATTCTAGATCTTCATTTTTGTAGTTGACAACTTTTCACGAGAACTGAAGGCAAATAAGTTAGGTCGTCATGAATATAAGAGGCGCCGAAATGTTCGATATTAGCACTGAACTAAACCGAATCACGGGGGTTGCGTTAAATTCGGCGACCTATCTGTTTTGTCAGTGATTATCAAAGAAAGTAGTCAACAGCAAAAATGAAGATCTTAGATTGCTTAACAAACTCACAAAATTTCAAAGAAATTGGAACACTGGGAACAATTTTTCAGCTGCTCAATGTTGGTCATTTTGTACTAAAAATCACTAAATGTGATATCTTTTTGTCCGGTACTGTACGTATGGAACAACAGCATATCCAGAAATATGATCTACATCCAGATCGTAGTTTTCGTGAATGACGGATCTGAAATGGAAGGGGTCTGTTGGGAAAACACATCATTTGTCACCTCATGTAGTTCCTCGTGTAGTCATCAATCGGCCCTAGGAATAGAACAATCGATCCTCCGATGATGCCAAAAACGAAGGACCAGCTGAGAAGGATGAGCAGTTTCCAGCCTTTGAAGAATCCCACCAGCGGATTACTGTCAATTTTGAACGCGTCATTTTAAGTCAAAAAAGCATCGAGATGGCGAAAATTTTTTATAACGCTACTAGAGATTGAGAGAGTCATTTTGAGACAAAAATCGTCAAATTTGATCAAAAACTGGCTGAGTTCCATCATTTGTTCAGTAGAGCGCACTTGCATCATTTCTCATAACTCGGCTCAAAGCGGTGCGTTTTTGATCTACCAACTTGCATTTTGTTCCAAATTATGGGCCAAATGTTTTCTGTACTTTAGTCTAGGTTATTTCCTATAAGGTAGTTGTGCCGTGGAGCGAATTTGCGATATGTTTTACATTTTTCGATATATGCTTTTTGAGGCAGTCGTTTTGAGCCAAACACCAGCCAAAATGCTCGAAAACGGGCAGAATTACAACATTGTTCAGTAGAGTGTATTTGCATCATTCTCTATATCTCAGCTCAAATTGATCCGTTTTTGATCTACCAACTTGCATTTTTTGTCTAATTTTTCAGTACCTCATCATAGTCCAATAGCGAAACACAAACATGACTGTGAAAAACGAGACAATGGAGACGTACACTCCAGAATACGACGCCATCCCATAGAGAGCTACTGTAGTTGGCCACTTGGCCATGTTGAAATTGATCATTCCGCCATTGAAGGAGTGGAAAAACGGGTGGATCGCGAATTCGATGGTGGCGAAAATGAGACAGAGGACGGAAAATACGATGAGCAATTCCTTGTAAGTGGTGTCGATTCGTTTGGTGTGGAATACGGTGAGGAAGATGAATACGGTGTTCAGGATTACTGTAGACACAAATCCACATGTGGAGAAGATATGGGCGACTTGGTAGACCGGAAGGGAGGACATGGAGTGATGAATGAAGGAAAATGTTATTCAAGATTTCGAATTTGGAGTAGTAAATGGTGAATAACAGAGGTTTTTGTACCCGCGTCATTTAGACAATAACATGAATTTCAGACGGAACTAAATTTCAGAGTTTTGGCGGTGATTTCAGAGATCAAAACATGTAGAAATTAGAAACAAATTGAAGACTGATTTTAACACAAAATTCAAGTTGGTAGATCAAAAACAGACGAGTTTCAGCTGAGATATGGGAAATGATGCAAATGCGCTCTACTGAACAAATGCTCTAACTCCAACAGCTTTTGAGCGATTTGAACGTTTTGTGGCTCAAAATGACTGTCAGAGAATTTCAAATCAACAGCGGTAACATTTTTCGAAATTCAAAATCTTACAGAAGATTTTAAAAGCGCTTAGTTCAGAGTCTCCTATTTTCTGTTTTTCTGTTCCATGTCTCTGAATATTCGACCAGCATACATTAATTATCAAGAATCCAAAATCAAAAACAAAATTTCATTTTTTATATGCGAAATTCAAAAAGTTTCATTCCTCTGCGAGAACACATTGTCCTGAGTTGTTGCCGACTTTGCTCCGAGAACGTTGGTGGGATTTTTGAGGATTCCTGAAATTCAATATTTGGATGAAAAAACAGGGACGAAGTGATGCCTTCAACAAAAAAATTGTTTTTTTTTTCTCTACGTCTCTTTTTGCGGCAAGAAAGAGAGACGCAGACACTCTAGTTTCTCTGCGTCTCCCATTGAAGTGACTTTAAAGCACAAGAACCCATTGAGCTATCAAAAAGTGGTCAACTACAAAAATGTGTGAAATTAAATTCTGAGCAATTTCGTAGTTGACCGTTTTTTGATAGCTCTGCTGGTTCTCGAGATAACTCCCCTCGAAAATCGACAAACCTCTGATAGCCTTTCGATAGTCGGAAACGATGAGCATGAGAATAAGAGAGTCGATGGGCGGATAGATGGAGAATGAGCACACAATGAGGCCAGTCGGAAGACTCCATTCGAGATTCAGAAATGGGACAGTGAGGATGGCGACGGCCGGAATGTAGAAGGTCAGGGTGGGAGAGGTTATCTGTAAAACATGGACCCACTAATTCAAGGAACCATAACTTTGTTCAAGATTAAAATGAATATCTCATGCTTTGTTCAGCAATAGCCTAGAATCTTGATGTTCACTCCAGCAAGTTTCAGAGCTTTAGCACAACTTTGAGCCGAGATACAATCATTTGAAACTGAGGTTTTGAGAGTGAGAGAACGCAGACGGTTAGAGTGTCTGCACCCTCCTCCCTCCCTACACCCTCTCTCCTACCTGCAACACGAGACTCTTAAAGAACTGCTTCTGAAGTCTCCGATGAGATTCTGACACATTCTTCAACATATCATTCATCTTGAAATGCATCTGAAAACCGCAGATTCCGACAATCGTGAATTGGATTCCCATGAGAAAAATGATTCCGAAAGAGAAGCCGAATGCCTGCCAGCGCATGTTCCCATCTTGGTCCTAAATCATAAACAGGTTTTGGCGCGAAATTCAAAAATCGGCCCCTCACAAAGGCGATGACAGTGTATCCGGAGACATGGTTGACGTCGAGATCGTAGTGCTCCATCATCACATCCCTACAACAAGTAAGATGTGCAGGGTGTCATGGGTTACTGTACCTCATGTAGTCCCTCGAGTAGTCATCGATCCATCCAAAGTACAGTACCACTCCTCCGCCGATGATACCAAAGACAACAGCCCAGCTGACGAGAATGATGATTTTCCATCCTTTGAAGAAGTTTACAAGAGGGTTACTAAAAAGTTTGATGCGTTCAAAAATAGAAAATAGGCTGTAAGGCTACAAGTAATCAAGACAGTCATTTTGAGCTAAAAGTCGTCAAAAATGACCAAAAACGGATCAAGTTAGGGTCCTTTGAAGACAAGAGTTTAATAGAGCGCATTTGCATCATTCCTCATATCTCAGCTCAGAATGGACCGTTTTTGATCTACCAAGTTGCTTTTTTTGTCAAATTTCAAGTACAAGTACCTCATCATGGTCCAATACCGAAACACGAACAAGACTGTGAAAAACGAGACGATTGTGACATAGACTCCAGAATAGGAAGCGACAAGAACAGTGACCAAGTCTTCGGACCATCCCGTCCACTTGACCATATTGAAATTGATGAGTCCTCCGTTGTAGGAATGATAGAACGGGTGGACCAACATCTCGATGAACGAGAAGATCAAACAGAGCACCGAAAATACGATGAGCAATTGCTTGTAAGTTCTGTCGACTTGTCGAATGTGGAATACGGTGAGGAAGATGAAAGTGAGATTGAGGATTACTGTAGCCACGAATCCAGAATTGGAAAAGATGTGGGCGACGTTGTAGACCGGAAGGGAGGACATGACTGAAGTCTAGTGAGGTATCCGAGATCCTTTTTATATTGTTTTCGGCTTCGACTCCAAAGTATTGTATGCAGTAAGTGGGAGGTTTTTCTAAAGAACCGGTAGGAATAACAAATCGGGTGGAAATGTGCTTGATGATTCAAAGAAATGAGTGATGTCTGCAAAAATTTGGAGGACTGGACTACAATGAAGTTATGAATCAACCGTTCGAAGGAAAATCCGAGACTAGACGCAAGTTGGTAGATCATAAACAGACTAATTCGAGATTAGATATGATAAATGAAGCAAATGCGCTCTACTGAACAAATGATGCTTCTCTTTCAGTTTTTGAGCTATTTATATTGTTTTTAGATCAAAATGTCCGCCTTCAACAGGTGAAACAGTTTTTTGAAGTATAAAAGTTTTTGCTCAAGTAGTTAGATCGAGAAATTATGCAAATGCGTAATTATTCTTTATGCATATGTCAAACTCGCTCTACTGAACGAAAATTTCAAATGACTAAACTTCGGCAAGTTTTGGAGCTTCTCCCATAACTTTTGGCTCAAAACCACTTGCTTTCAAGCCAGTTCGAAAATACTTGGAAACCGACACATCACATTTTTTACAAAGAGCTCTTTGAGCAGAAACCACAGTGGCTGGTATTCATCAATACCCGAATTCCGTTCCAAGTATCTGTAAAACGACAAAAACATGCATATTATGCATTCGATTCACAATAACAAAACAGGGAAATGTGAAAAATGTATTCGAGTTACCAGGTAGTAGAGATGTGTCACGTGCTTGATCAGTTGCAGTGATAATTGGGAAAAAAAGAATGCCAAAACAAGGAAACATATGGTCTTAACTCATTAAGCAAAACATTCCACACAAAATGCAAGTGGGTAGATCAAAAACGCACCACTTTGAGCTGAGATATGTGGAATGATGCAAATGCGCTCTACAAAAAAAAAACTGTACAACTCGGTTGGTTTTCAAGTTTTTTGAGTTGTTTTGGGCTCAAAATGACCGCATTGAACCGTTTGATGCAATTGCACAATGTCTACAAGTTTTGGAGCATTTTGAGAGATTTTCGACGCAAAATGTGAAACCGACTCACCCTCGAAAAATGTGCCAAATCTCAAGCTGGTAGATCAAAAACGGAAAATTTCAAGCAGAAACGTGAGAAGTGATGTAAATGCGCTCTATTCGACAACTCCCTCTATTGGTTATTACTAGGTTTTTCTCACGATTCTTGGCTCAAAATGACCTCTAAAATTGATCGAAAATAACAGAAACTTCTCGCTTGAAAGGGCAAAAGCAGAGGCCTTCTGCACATCGAACTGTTTCTAGAATCGTTTTGTTTTTCAGCAGAAACTACACACGCCTATTTACGTCAGGCTTCTTTATCTGTACCGGAAATTAGTTAGAAGACGCAAAATGTGACCATCAAAAAATAGAAGGCAGTGGAGCACAGTTAGTCTTCAAGCAATCCCCACCGACCATGTCCTCCCTGCACATCTACCAAATGGCCACGTATTTCTCCACTTCTGGATTCGTGGCTACAGTAATCCTCAACACCCTGCTCATCTTGCTCACCGTATTCCACCTTCGACAGATCCACAAAACCTACAAAACTTTGATTGTCATCTTTGCCTCACTGTGTTTGGTGTTCTCGTTCATCGAGATGTTGGTTCATCCGTTCTATCATTCCTACAACGGAGGACTTATCAATTTCAATATGGTCAAGTGGACGGGATGGTCCGAAGACTTGGTCACTGTGCTTGTCGCTTCCTATTCTGGAGTCTACGTCTCGATTGTCTCGTTTTTCACCGTGCTCTTTATGTTTCGATATTGGACCATGATGAGGTACTTGTTCTTGAAATTTGACGAAAAATGCAACTTGGTAGATCAAAAACGGGCCATTCTGAGCTGAGATGAGGAATGATGCAAACGCGCTCGATTGGACAAGGGATGTAACTCTACTAGTTGTTGACCAAATTTGACGATTTTTGTCTCAAAATGACTCTCTTGATCTCTTCTAGCATTATAAGAACGTTTCGACTCTCCAACTTCAGCAAAATTACAGTAACCCAGTGCTCGAGTTCTTCAAAGGATGGAGAATCGTCATTCTCGTCAGCTGGGCTGTTGTCTTCGGTTTCATCGGCGGAGGAGTGGTACTGTACTTTGGATGGATCGATGACTACTCGAGGGACTACATGAGGTACAGTAACCCTCGACACCCTGCACATCTAACTTGTTGTAGGGATGTGATGATGGAGCACTACGACCTCGACGTCAATCATGTCTCTGGATACACTGTCATCGCCTATGTAAGGACGATTTTTGAATTTCCCGCCAAAACTTGTCCATGCTTTAGGACCAAGATGGGAACATGCGCTGGAAGGCATTCGGCTTCTCTTTCGGAATCATTTTTCTCATGGGAATCCAATTCACGATTGTTGGAATTTGCGGTTTTCAGATGCATTTCAAGATGAATGATATGCTGAAGAATGTGTCAGAATCTCATCGGAGACTTCAGAAGCAGTTCTTCAAGAGTCTCGTGTTGCAGGTAGGAGAGAGAGAGTGTGTGGAGGGTGAGGAGGGTGCAGACACGCTAACTGTCTGCGCTCTCTTCCTTTGTT
This sequence comes from Caenorhabditis sp. 40 LS-2015, assembly GCA_900536305.3. Taxonomy (NCBI): domain Eukaryota; kingdom Metazoa; phylum Nematoda; class Chromadorea; order Rhabditida; family Rhabditidae; genus Caenorhabditis; species Caenorhabditis tribulationis. The sequence continues at coordinate 45,966 of LR545657.1, read as the reverse complement.
GCTCTCGACTTGAAACTCGCGTATCTCGGCTCAAAATTGTGCTGAACGTCTGAAACTTGCTGGAGTGAACATCAAGATTCTAAGCTATTGCTAAACAAAACATGAGCAATCAAACTCAACTTTGAACAAAGTTATGGATCCTTGAATTAGTGACTCCATGTTTTACAGATAACCTCTCCCACCCTGACCTTCTACATTCCGGCCGTCGCCATCCTCACTGTCCCATTTCTGAATCTCGAATGGAGTCTTCCGACTGGCCTCATCGTGTGCTCATTCTCCATCTATCCGCCCATCGACTCTCTCATTCTCATGCTCATCGTTTCCGACTATCGAAAGGCTATCAGAGGTCTGTCGTTTTTTGAGAGGGAATAACTCAGGAATCAGTAGAGCTATCAAAAAACTGTCAACTGCAAAATTGCTCAGAATTCAATTTCATGATTTTTTGTAGTTGATCACTTTTTGATAGCTCAATGGGTTCTTGAGATATAGTGCTTCAAGTTTTCAGAAGTCCTCCACCACCCCCTCAACATCTTCGGCACAAAGCCTCCTACTGTAATCTTCGTCAGCAGTCCAGTTGGGATGGGCGCGAGAGTCGTGGTAGAAAATGCGTGGACTATTTAAATTTTATTTAATGTATATAAAACTTGTAAAGTTATTTGTGCTCCCAGATTTTGACCAGTTGAGCTGTGCTAACCGCTGTGATGAATTGGTTCTGGAAAATAAAGTCAAGTTTTGGTTGTCGAATAAAATTTTTTTTTTCTTGGCTCTTACTAGGGAATCACTCGGACATAGGTTGGAGTTACGTGATGAGACATATACCATCGGAAAGCCCATGAAATTTCCAACCCATTCATGAAATCTGTTTTTGCGAAACAGTGCGCGTCTTTGAGAAATTTGGGTTGCAAGTACTAAAAAGTAGTAAATTTGCACTGAAATTCACACGTTTCTTTTTAAAATGAATTTATGCGTGATTTTCAGTGCAAATTTACTAGTTTCGACCCGAATTTCTCGAAAACGCGTACTGTTTCGCGAAAACAGATTCCATGAATGGGTTGGAAATTTCATGGGCTTTCCGATGGTATATGTCTCATCACGTAACTCCAACCTATGTCCGAGTGACTCCCTAGTTAGTTTTCAGTGAAGATCTCTTCAAGTTTCCAGAGCCAAATCTCATCTTTGATCCGAGATAAAACGTTTTGAAGTTCAGAGCGAGAGAGTAAGAGAATGCAGACAGCTAGAATGTCTGCACCCTTCTCATTTCCCACAGTCTCTCTCTCTCTCTATCTCTCTTGTCCTTTCAACTTTAAAAGGCTGTATCTCCTGGCAAAATTGGGCTAACTGCTCGATTTTCGGAAGAAAAGTTGAAATTAACAGTTCTAACATGTTCACCAAGTTTCAGAGCCACAACTCAATTTTGAGACGAGATATGCTTCTTCAAAGTCGGAGGCGAGAATTAGAGTGTCTGCTCCCTCTTCATTCTCTACACTACTTTCAGAAACTCGAGAAAACTCAGAAAAATCGAAGCGGAACCCAGTGTTACTTTTCTCTCACCTGCTTCTTCCTCACACCCAAAATCCTTCTCACAGTATTCCTATTGTCATAGGTCCGCTCTGCGCTCCTATGAGATTCTATCTCTTTGTGTTTGATTTACGAGTTCCGCTATCTCGGGTGACCCGTACATCAGATTAAGATAGAGAGAGGAGGGCACACAAACCACGAGACGTATTATATTCATTCCTATCCGCACAGACGGACACCGAGAGGTCGGTCCATCAGGACCTCTCTTTTCCTTAATAAATAAATGGTGAACCAAAGACTTGTATTTTCCTATATCTAACACAAGGTATTAGCACAATACCTTTGTTGTGTTACACTATCTTTACTATTAACAAACGCAAAATTCTGTGTGTGTGTCTGTCTGTGTCGTGTCTCCAGCCCTAGCGAAGTCCCCACTGGACGAAAATTTTCCAAATTTTCACAGGTTATCAGGAATGGAGCCTGAATGATGCCCGTCTTTTTCGATTTTTGATTTGTCAAAAAATGAGCTCATGCGGGCTCAAAACCCTAATTTTTTGCTCCAGGGAAAATTTTTCGCGCGATAATTTGGCACAGGTAGATCAAATATTTTAGGCCTGCCCGAAGGGCCCCAGAGGGGCGCAGCCCTCTGGTACTGAACAGACATCAGAAAACAAATCAGACAATGGGTAATTGCATTCAAAGTGAATATCATATTGCATATGTGATTGACGGACGTTGCTATGTGCCTGGAAAATTGGATATGGGGGTGTCTGGATAAGCTTCGAACGGACAGATATCCCAGTTCGGTGTAGGCCACTTGGAGAACGACAACAAGACCGAGGGGAAATTCGACGATGAAGAAGGTGAAGGTCATGAAGATCACGAGACTTGTGGTTTTGTCGCATCTGAAATTGAGATAATAGAGAAATTGAAGAACCCAAGAATCCAAGAATCCCAGGAAACCAAGAATCTGCTGAGAATCTCAGAATCTCAGAATCTCAGATTCCAAGAATCCAAGAATCCAAGAATCCAAAAATCTTAAAATCTCAAAATTTTCGAAATTCAGAATCTCGGGGTATCTCTCTGAGTCCTCCACAGTCTTTCCTGATTCTCAGGACATTGCTCGAATTGTCAGAATCTTCCAGACCCCATCAAAATCCTTCAGAACTCTTCGGACTTCTCCAGAACCCTTTAGACTCATCCAAGAACCTTTAGAATCCCCCAGAATCTTCCATAACCCTCCAGATTCCCTCAAAAAACTCACTTCCTTCTCCTCACAAAACTCCCCGCGATCCTTCCCCGATCCGTTTTCTTGATCTCCCTAATCAGCAAAAAAGTCAACAACGGCAACAAAACACAAGGCAAGATTTTCGAGACTGCTCCATTGACAAGCATGTACGTTTTCCCGAATGCTCCATTCCACTGGGTGAAGAGTTCCGACGGAACTTGGACATAGGAAAAAGTGATGTTCCGCTCAAAACTTCCACACCGTATTGGCGGACTCCATTCGCCATCAAAAATTATATTATAGCGGAAAAAGTAGATTATAGAAAATGGAATACTGCCCAGAAAACAACGAAGAGAGGCCGCGAATCCATACAGGGGCAGTGCATAGTGTTGGAATTTCGTGCTGGTCCAGAATTTCAGATTGATAAATCTCACTAAAGCCAAGACCACCCCAAGCCAAGTGGAAGATCTGCGGACCAATTCTCGGACATTTATAAAGACCCAATAGATGTAGAGATGGTTCAGCGGTGTTGGAGGGATGCTGAAAACGCAAGCGCGCTCTATGGACGATTTTCTATTTTTCAATACAAGGGTTACCATGGATCATCCTCATCCTCATTATAAATCACCCATGTATAAATAATCGTTGCTATCATCGCAATGAAATCACAAATGGCCACACCAATCATAATAGAGATTACTGAAGTTGTCATCATGGATTTTCTAGTCAAAATTAATAGGTGGAAAAATGTAACAATAAGTCCGACAATGGCGATGTAGAATTGGATTTTGACTGATGGATGGGCGACAAAACTGAAAACTGAGGTTTGAGCTAGAAGAGAAAAGAAAGAAAAAAGAACATGAGCACAGGTGGAATCGAACTCGCGACTCTCAGATTCATAGACAATGTCGTCACCAGGTACACCACAGGGGCACCTCCAATATTCGCTTATCCCACAACACCGCGCTCAAACTTCCACCACCACCACCGTTATCTATGCCCATTGGTGACTCGATAACAAAAGAACACGCTTGGTGTATCCGGTAGCCAGTTAGTTTTGAAATCCGAAGGTTGTTGGTTCGACTCCACCTGGTCTCATTTTCCTTCTTATTTCTTTTGCTTGGCTTTTTGGACTCTAATAAACTCACTCAAACACTTTGACAACATCTCTCAAGAATAATTTATCCTCTGAAACCGGAAACCAATAATTAGCCTGCTCAAAGATCGATGTAGTGGTTTTCATATTATTCGGCGAAAGGGAAAGGGAGAATAGGCAATGAATAATGGTGACCGAATAAATTAACTAGTCAGAACAAGAAGGAAAAAACGGAAAACTCTTGTTTTGATATTATACGGAGAGAAAAAAAAACAGGAAATGAACGAGTTCCCGGAAGCATTCTGACCACGATCATTCTTCTTGGTGATTTCTTGATGTGGGAAAATTTGAGAAAACGTCTTTTTTCTTCGAATTTTTCTAGTTTTGCAGGTGATAGAGAAAGGATGGCTAATTGAAAAAAATGTAACCAAAAATCTTCAATTAAGGTAACCGGGTTGCCTGGCCAATGATCCGGTGATCCGGGGGATCAGTGCAAGGTCATCTGGAGGTCTTCGTGTGGAAGAAAGTTCCAGAGGGTTTAGATTTGAGAAACTCTCGTGGAAAATTCTCGTCGAGACAGTCCAACGGCTATTATCAATCGATCAGGATGTCGGTAAGTTTGGGAGACTTGAAATTGAAGAATAGAGAACATGGGTATCAAGAGGTAATGCTAGCATGCATTTCTGGGTCTTCCAACGTCCAAAAAAGCAAAGCAAAAGAAATAAAAACAAAAATTGGTCCAGGTGGAATCGAACCAACAACCCTCAGAATTCCAAACTAACCCGCTACCAGTTACACTAAGCGTGTTCTTTTGTCAGTGTTGCAACAATGGGCGTAGATAAGGGTGGCAGTAGTGGAAGCTTGCGCGGGTTGTGGTATGATAAGCGAGTATTGGAGATGCACCTGTGGTGCACCTGGTGACGACTTTGCCTATGAATCTGAGACTCGCGGGTTCGATTCCACCTGGGCTCATTTTCTTTTTTCTTCCTTCTTCATCCATGATAGATTACCCCAAAATACTCAACAATCTGAAAACCTGAATTTCAGTGGCTGGCGATAATCCCTCCTCTACTCCAACTGGCTACGACCATCACTCAAGCCATCGTCAAGCCACCACCTCCACCGCCTCCTCCGCCCCCTCCTCCGCCTCCACCAACAGCTGCACCCGGGGCACCGTCCCTGCCACCACCACCTCCACCGACACCTCCTCCGCCAAGGACCACCACTGAGTTGGATATCACAGTGGGGGCCATCATCGTGACGGTGGGAATCGCGGCGATTTGCATTTCGATCTCCGCGTGTGCCATCGTGTTCTTCATTTGGCGGAAGAAGCAGGCGGATCGAGAGGCGATGAGGGCTCAGGATCCCTATGGCCCTGAGGGCTCATCTACAATGTCGGGGTCGGGTTACGGGTCGACGAGCATGTCTGGAACGTCTGGAACAAGTGGATGGGGGACAACGGGAACGACTGGGGGGACTACGGGAGGAGGCACGACTCGGACTGGCACCAAGGCAAAGAAGAATAAAAAGAAGCAGAAGAAGAATAAGAAGGGGAAGAAGACGTCGAGAAGAGAGAAGAGTGAGAGAAGTAGCAAGGAAGTGGAGGTGAAGGTAGGAGGGGTTCTTGGATTCTAGAAGATTCTAGAAGATTCTTGGATTCTAGGATTCTCGGTTTCTTGGATTCTAGAAGATTCGTGGATTCTTGGATTCTTGGACTCTTGGATTCTGAGGATTCTGGGGATTCTTGAATTCTAAGAATCTCGCATTCCAAAAGATTCTAGAACCGTCAATTTCTCATTCCAGGCTTCTGACCCCGTCCCAGCACCACCTCCGACACCTGCTCCACCTACACCATCTGCAGTCCCAACTCCAGCCGCCCCAACGGGTACTGTACCTTCCGGAGCTCCGCCCACTCCATCCCCAATGTCTCCGATGGTCCCTGCCCCAGCTGACATCCCAACATCTCCGGCTCCAAACCAAGTGGACCCTGGAGCACTGGCTCCGGTGCACTTCGACCCGGCTGCTCAGGTTCCGGATGCGCAAGCTCCGCCCACTTTGAATGCAGCTCCGCCAGCACAGGCTCCGCCCACTCAATAAGGCGGGAAAGCGGCACAACTAGATGAAGAACTATGACGAAATGTTTAACCCAAATTTTTGATTTTTTTTTTGGTTTGGTAATAAAGGGAGATTTTTGAATTTTGGAGATTCTGCAAACGCGCTCTATTGAGATATTTGACGTCGAGGGTTTGGAACTCCTTCTCTTATCTTCCACGTCGATCTTTGCCAAAATTTCATACAAAAAAAACGACTCGAAAAATTTTCAATGTTCCCGCCGAAACCGACGAGCTTCATTGCCCCTTGATATCTCGATAGACTCGAATCTGTCGGCGTTCTCAAAATTTTTCATAAATGGCTCCACCAAAGGTATGCGTTTCCGGTCTCAATGCCTGAAAAAATACTTTTCCTCAGCAACCTGTTCCGTTCGAAGACGCCGGCGATTCTGGAGACACCACGATGGCCAACAAGAAGGATGAGCCGGCGTTCAAGTTGTCGTTGAATTTGAATAAGGTAATACTGAAAATTTGAGCAGGTTTCGGCGGTCAGAATGAGCCTAATTTCGTTGCTCTATGTGGTCTGGAAGTGATTTTATGTAGATTTTATCGATTTACGGCAAAAATCGATAATCGAGTTTTTAAAAGTTTTTTGGAGGAAAGCTTCGCCGTGTTTCGGCAATGCAAATAAGCTTAATTTCGTTGCTGAAAATTGGCTAAAACGGATATATAGTCATTTTTCAAAATTATCCAGTTTCGGGGAAAAATCGATAAAATCAATAATTGATTTTTTTTTGGTTCAAGCAGCAAATTTTTAGAAAAGATTTAGAAGGGCGGTTGAGAATCGATTATCGATTTTTTAGCGAAAATCTGAAAAACGCCCATAAAATGGCTTGTAGACGATGTAGAGCAATGAAAAAGAGCTCATTTTGATTGTCGGAAAAAATCGAATTTCATTTGCAGATCGAGTTCCCATACACCGCGATCGGTCGTCCGGCCTACGTGACTCTGCGTCTCTACAATCCGACCAACAATCGCATCACCTTCAAGGTTCGATGCACGTCGGCCGAGATCTTCAGAGCCCAGCCGCCGGTGGCCTTTGTCAACCCGAACGGGCAGGCCATCATCACGCTGTGGAACGCCAACACGGACCCCAAGCAGAAGATGGAGAGACGTCACTACTTTGCGTTCTATCACAAGAACGCGTCGCCGAACGCTCGCACCGCGCCGCCACTCTGGAAGAATTTGAAGGAGGCCGATGGTAAGTGCGCTCTACTGAACTGGTCTTACTAGGGAAGGTCAAAACTCAGAAGAGAGCTCATGTTATGAAATTTATATCATTTGAAAGGGGAAGACATGAGGATTTCGAATATGTTATAGGTTTCTATTTTGGACTACTTTGAGCCATGTTATGATCATTTGAACTTTGCCAAATTTTCCCTTTCAAATGCTGTAGACTTCACTTTTTCACTCTAAACTAAGCAATTGTACATTAGAGCGCACAATGTTCCTTTCTTCAGGTGTCCGCCGCATTCCGGTGATCTTCCTCAACGAGCCGAATGGAAAACCGTCACCGACACCAGCGGTGTTGAATGCAGCTCCGGCCACTCCGACTACTCCGTCGCAAGCAGCTCCGCCGTGAGCACAACAATGGAGAAACACCTGGATGAAACTGTGCTCAATTTGAAGTGTGTCAAAGTGTCGCTCTCAATGAAACTTTTTGTGTAGAATGTTTTGTGTTGTGTTTTTTCATACAGGATCCGGTGGGAAGTTTGAACGTGGAGACTGGTGTTGGAAATTGGACAACATAGAAACACCATGACGGCTTCACTGACTGGATCCTCTGTTCGAATGGTTTCTTGTTGACAGTGAACTGGATGAAAAATCTGAAAAATCGTGTATTGGGAACCAGTTTTCAGCTGCTCAAAGCTGGCCATTTTCACACTGACGATCACCAAAACTAAATACCACTTTTGAGCTGTATAGACAAACTGCGTGAAACGCAACCGCGCCCCACCGCACTAGCATGTTAAAGATCATGCGCCTTTAAGGCTTTTTCACCATTTTCAAAAATTTCTTCGCTTGTCTCCTGCACCTTTATTCGGAGCAATTTATTGCTCAATAATATTCGAAAAAGGTGGAAAACCCTTGACAGTGGTGGTGCGATGGGGCGCCGTTGCGTTTTGGGCTGTTTGCCTCATACTGTAGAATGCTACCTTTCTCCAGGGGCAGACTGTGGAGTCGGTACCCCTTCCTTTGTTTTTCCCCCGGAGTCTCATTTTTAGTCATCAGGTAATAAGACACACACAAAGGACTCCAGGTGTGTCAGTAGTTTGACCTAACAGACCCGCCCACACACACTCACACACATATACACGTGGAGTCCCCGTCTTGTGTGTTGTCACATAAAGAGCGATCGATTCGAAAACCATCCCTCCCTTTCAGTGTGTCCTCCTCTCTACCTCATTCATTCTGCCCTCTTCTTCCCTTACTCCCTCTTCAAACCCCCCCCCCCCCC
>LR545657.1:0-37515 GCA_900536305.3 Caenorhabditis sp. 40 LS-2015 | reverse complement strand
CTCACCCCCCCCCCCCCCCCCAAAATCCAATATTTCCATTTTCCAGCCCTCTTCCTCACACCACCATCATGTCTACTGAAAACAAGCCAATGACCTATCTGTGCATGAAATCCGTCGTTCCGCACATGGCTGCATCTCAAAGGTTAGTTGGTTGTTCGTTTCAGAAACCATTCCGGTATTCAGAATCCCCCTCTCATTGGGATCTCCAGTCGTCAAGTCCATCTGCGAGAAGTTTCCCCTGCACATCGAAACTCTGCGTGTTGACGAAGGAGACGTCGACATCGACGGGGACACCTACCGATTCACACGACTCATGTCTTCCCGACCGACGGCGGAAACCGAGTTCGTCCAGTTCACTGTCAACAACGAGAATCCGAGAATCATCCGAACAAAGACTCCAGTCGAGGAGATCGTCATGGTGTTTCTGGAGGTGATGCTCGGTGGACGGCAAGTCCATGTCGACAACTGGGCAATCGGATGTTGTTCGATTTCCAACATCAGTCTCCACGTGAAAAATGTCGAATTTATCGGGCAGTATTGTGGGACGGTGCTGGAGAATATGATCTCCCGTGATAGTTTCCCCCTGGAGTCGGTGGAAATCGCGAACTGGGAGGACGTGCCGACACACGTCAACACTGAAGTTCTCATCGCTCCGTACAACTGTGGAAACTGGGCGCCGATTCTGGATTCCACCAACCATCGAATCCATCTCAAATCGCAACCTCCAGAGCATCGCGAAGCGCATCAATTCGTGCGGAATCTCATCAGAAAGTGGGAACTCGTTTTGGCGCACGCCGAGGGGCACTGGTCGTTCGACGTCTCCACAGACTTCTACGCCAAGTTCATGAAGTGCATCCATCGTCCGGGAAGATTCGGAATGGAGATTCGGAATGGGTGAGTGCTTTCGGTTGGATTCAACCATTTGGTCCCTTTCAGACAGTACCGCCTGACTTGTGAACGCAACGAAGACACGTGTCTCTACGTGCAGACAGTTCGGAACAAGGAGACTCCCGACACAATCATCCTCCATTTGGTATTCGTGGATTTCGACGAGATCTGAATTCCATCTTTCAATTGTCCTGTTTCAAATAAAAGTTTTTGCTTTCAAAGTTCACTCTTTCATGAATAGTACGGTTCGAAACAACGGATCCTGTAGGAAAAAAAGACAGTACAAAACATTCTACATAAAAAGTTTCATTGAGAGCGACACGTTGAGACACTTCAAATTGAGCACAGTTTCATCCAGGTGTTTCTCCATTCTTGTGCTCACGGCGGAGCTGCTTGAGATGGAGTAGTTGGAGCTGGATTCAACACCGCTGGTGTCGGAGACGGTTTCACATTCGGCTCGTTGAGGAAGATCACCGGGATGCGGCGGACACCTGACGAAGGGAACATTGTGCGCTCTAATGAACTAGTGATTTCATTTAGAGTTAATTTTGCTCTACCGGTGTTAAAAGTGAAGTTTACAGCATTCGGAAGCGAAAATTTGGCAAAGTTCAAATGATCATAACATGGCTCAAAGTAGTCCAAAATAGAAACCAACAACATTTTTGAAATCCTCATGTTCTCCGCTTTCAAATGATATAAGTTTCATAACATGAGCTCTCTTACGAGTTTTGACCTTCCCTAGTAAGACCAGTAGAGCACCAGAATGCGGCGGACGCCTGAAGAAGGGAACATTGTGCGCTCTAATGAACTATTGATAGATCAAAATTTCACGGTTTCATTTCGTTAAATATGCTCTACCGGCGCTAAAAGTAAAGTCAGAGCTGCTTTATGAGCAGAAACAAAAAATTCAGAGAATCAAAAAAATGTCAATGAATTCGGCTGCAATTTTAAAAAAGAAAAGATTTTCAGATTCTTGGAATCTAAACTCCCCTCCACATTTGTTCTCTTCCATAAAATAACTTCCAGAAAAGCAACAGAATGAATCAAATTTTCTTTCGCCCAGCCAAAAAAAAGAACCAAAAACAAACAATTATGGCGATTCCATCATTACAATAGAAAGTGACTACTAATCTGGCAGACACCTTGGATTCTGACTCGACTGAAATTCAGTTTTGCTCCTTTTTTGGAACTATTATCTGCTTATCTCCAGAAAAATGGAAACAACCACAGATATCTACGAATCAGCGAATCGATTCTTTCCAAATGTGGAGAACTCGACGAAAATGGAAATCTATGGTTTTATGCTGGTGTTGATGTGGGTTTTTCTTGAGGATTACTGTAGACCAGCGTGTGTTTTCGAGAAATTCCACAAGAAATTTCTCGGGAATACACACTGCTGTAGACTACGGCGGGATTACTGTAGGAGTAGAAGGAGGACAGTAGTGTAGGATTACTGTAACTCCCTAAAGATTACTGTAGCTTGCGAAGGACCACTGTAAGCTTCCCCTCTTCCAGGCACGGCTCCTGGCCGACACTCCAGTTCCAATCCTGCACATCCATCCTCGCCTCTTTGATTACCGTTTTCCACCTCGGCATTTTGACTCGAAAACCCATGAAAACCTCTTCTGTCATTTCGATTATGAGCGGTATTGGAATATGTGATCTGGTGGGAATGTTGGTCACTTTGGTCTCAAATGGAACCAATTTATATTTTGATCGCAAGTGGTGAGCCCGTTTTTCGTTAATTGTCGATTTTCTTAGTCGAGAACTTATCACTTGACGATGAAATTCGACAACAAATTTACTGACAATTGAGTGACAGATTTATTGACGACATGCTTGACAACAATTTTTGTCAATTTTCTGTCAATTTTTTTGTCGATTTTTCGTCAATTTTTGTTGTCGACATTTCAACTATCGACAATTTCTCGACAAAAATGTTTTGTTCCAGTTCCCCTCCGCCCACGCACCTGAACCTGTCCATCTACTGGCTCTCCGTCGTCTTCCACGACCTCGTCCGTCGCTGTTCCACTTGGCTCGGCGTCCAAATGACTCTTATCCGATTTTTGGCCCTCAAATTTCCTTTCTCCTCGAGAATCGGAAAAGTCTCCGAGTACACCTTCGGTCTGTATTCTTGTGTCGGCATGTTTGGGTTCAGCTCTTGTTTCTCTGTTCTTTACTACTTTCGATACGATATCGTGGAGTCGAAGATTCCATGGAAAGACCAAAAGTGAGTCGATTTTCACAATCAAAAATTGAATTTCCCGCTTTCAGCTGCACGAATTTGCCAGAGAATTCGGTAGCTTATGAGATGATCTACTCGGAACTCTTCACAATGAATCAAGAAGTGGTTAGTAGAATCTACATGCTGGCGAATGGAATTGTCACAAAAGTTGGGGTCTCGGGGTCTATTACTTTGCTAATTTTGCATTTCCAGATTCTCCCATGTATAATTTTTCCTTTTATCACCGCACTTTTGGTTACGGTACTTCGAAAGGCAAAGAAATCTCGCAGAGTACTGAATGGCGCCAAAAAGTGAGTCCAAGAACTTTGAAAACTAAATTTTTGAATTCAGCTCGTTGAGAGCTTTGCAATGAGTATAATCATGACTAGATTCTTGTCAAAAAAAATTTTGTCGAAAAATTGTCGACAAAAAAAAATCAAAGACAGTTTTGTCGATAAAACTTTCCATCGACAGGATTTTGACAAATGAAAGGTGCTGACAAAAAGCTGATTCAAAAATGTGACAAAAAGTCGAAAAAAATTTATTGACAAAAAATCGACAAAAGTGGACAAAAATATTTTTATGGGCCATTTATCGACATAGATCGACAAAACAAGACCATATCGACAAAAGTTTGATTTGTTCCTTTTTTTGTTGTCGATAAATAGTCGACGAAAAAGAAATCGACAAAAAATTATCGACAAAATTTTCAGAAGCGATCGAACCTCCTCCCTCGTAATCTTGATGGCTCTCACCTTCTTCATCATGGAACTCCCACTGGGTCTCGCTACCGTACTCCAAACCGTCTACACAGACATCGGATACACCTATATTACCACCAGTGTATCGTGTCGACACGGTTTCGACGAATTTTTCGAGAAATTCGTCGAAAAATTCGTCGACAAATTCGCCGACAAATCGCCGACAAATTCGCCGACAAATCGCCGACAAATTCGCCGACAAATTTTCGTCGACGAATTTTTTTCGACGAATTTTTCGAGAAAAATTTTTCGACGAAAATTTTTCGACGATTTTTTTCGACGAATTTTCGTCGAATTTTCGCCGACGATTTTTCGAAAAAGGCATTTTTCGAGAAATTTTTTTTCGGCAAGACACACTGATTACCACATATATTGCGGATTACTGTAACGCATTTTTCACAGTCAACGCTATTATCCATTGTGTCAGATGTTTTGCGTTGTCTAGCGAGTATCGAAGGACGGTCAGGAAGGTGGTGGGGATGGAGGTTGGGGACTGGGAATGGGTTGAAATATATGGCGGGAAATTTGAAATTTCAGAGGGTAGAGAAGCCGACGGTCCAAGTCAGTGTTTCGAAGGTTTCGAGGACCTCGAGGAACTAACTTTGGTAATAAAGACAGTTGGAGGATTTAGAAGGATTCTTGGATTCTTGGACTCTGGATATTCTTGGATTCTTGGATTCTGGAAGATTCTTGGATTCTGGGATTCTTGGATTCTGGGGATTCTTCGATTCTGGTATTCTTGAATTCTTCTATCTGTGTCTTCTAAAAAATTTCAGAATCTCAATGACCCTGATGACGTCTCACTTGTTTAACCTTTTCAGCAACAAAAAAGGCCATTCAGTCGTTGACCATACCACTGACCGGGTGCCCCCTCGACCCCTTATCCTCTATGTACTCCGGATTCCAAACTTTTCCAAAACCAATCAATAAGTTTGAATTGCAAAGTTCAAAGTCGTCATCGTCTCTAGAACATTGGAATGTCAGGAGGAGGAGGAGGCGCTGCAGCATGGGTGGTAAGAGACGATTCTTTGACTGGATTCATCTAGGTTACTGTAACAGTTATGAAAAAGTTGTCAACTAACAAAATGTTCACGACAATCTGAGTAACATTTTATTAGTTGACCACTTTTTGATATCTGTCACGGGAGCCGAGATATTATTGGTCCAACTAAGATCAGCCTATTCCAGCCCGCCATAGTCGCCGGCATCAACGCGATCGGCAACATCGTCGGACAAGTTTGGGGTGCGAAAGCCGAGCCACCCGTCGCCGCTCCACCACCACCAGCTCCGCCGCCAATCTACATCACACAGGCTCCGCAACCCGGCCAAAAAGATCCCATCTACATAACCGTTCCAGCACCAACCTGGCCACCTCCAACAGCCGCCCCCGAGACTTTGACCTACCTCGGGATCATCGCCCTCGTCATTATGGCGTTGTTCATTCTGGCGTGTTGCGCTTCGGGCATCGGGTTCTTCTTCTGGCAGAGTCAACAGGCGGAGAAGGAGAAAAGGCAGAATGAAGCCAACGCGGCGAGTGAGAGCTACATGGAGAGGGGAAGAAGACGTGGTCGTGGAAGTCGGTCGAGTTATGGTGGTGGGACGAGTATGGGCTCGCGGACTGGACGCAGTTCGTACGGCAGGAGCAGCTACGGAAGCTCCTATGGAAGCCGCGGAAGTTCTTATGGAGGCAGAAGTTCGCACGGGAGGTCGAGAGGATAGGGAATGGACAATCAAGATCTTTACTCGGTTTTCTTTTTCGAAATGAATCCTTTTGTTTTTGATCATGATATAAAGATCTTAAGGCGCCCAGATTTCATCTGATGTTTCTGGGTTCAGAAATCTTTCTTCAGAATCCTCCATACACCGTTGAGATCTTTCAGAATCCTTCAGAATCCTTCAGGGATGCCCAGGATCCTTGAGACACCTGCAGGATCCTCCACCATTCTTTAAAGTTCTCCCAGAGCACATCACAATTCTTGGCGCAGCTTCAGAAGCCTTTCACACTTATTTTCTGGGACGAGTGAACTTTTTGATGGAATTTTCTGGAGAGTTTCAAAGTTTGGGTTTCGGGTAACGTAGACAGTTGGGTTATGAAAAAAATACTCGATGAATAGCAAACGTTTGGCTGAGAACGAAACGTTTCATGGAGCGAAATCGAGTTGACACTGGAGGTGAGTATCAAAAGTGTTGGTTTTTGAAGTTATTACAAACCCGTTGTTTCGGATGTTATCGGCATCTTCCTGAGTCCAAGAATCTCCAGAATCTCCAGAATCCCCAGAATCCCCAGAATCCAAGAATCCAAGACCCTTTCAAGATCCCACCAACGAGCCAGCAGGAACGACCTTTGTAGTTCGAAAGAGGGTGTTTAAAACCTAAAGTTGGTGTTCAAACCCTGCTTACGAGACTTCTGAAATTAATTTTTTGAGAAAAAAGGCACTTTTAGACGTTGAGAGCCTAGTCTTAATAATTCACGTTAGCACGATTTGAACGCAGATAAAAAAGACTTCAGACAACACTCTTTCGAACTACATAGGTCGTTACGGCTGGTTCCAAGGTCTACTTATAAGGTTTCCTGGTAAAAAGAATCCAAGAATCCAAAATCTCAGGAATCCCATGAATCCAACAATTCAAAAATCCCAGAAATCTAAGAATTCAAGAATCCAAGAATCCAAAAATTCAAGAATTCAAGAATCCAAGAATCTTCTAGAATCCAAGAATCCAAGAATCTTCTAGAATCTAAGAATCCAAGAATCTAAGAATCCAAGAATCTAAGAATCTAAGAATCCAGGAATTCAAGAATCTCCAGAATCCCCAGAATCCAAGAATCCCAGGAATCCAAGAATCCAAGACCTTCTCAAGATCCCACCAACCCATTCCCCAAGACAAACACAAAAAAACATTCATTCAAATAAGAAACAAGTATACTCTCAATGTCTTCTCCCCTTGCGAGTAGTGGTGCCTCCAGAAGTCTCCGTAGATCCTCTGCCACGACGTCTTCTTCCCCTCCCACCACTCTCCATCGAAGCCATGTCCCTGGCCTCATCGACGCGTCTGTCGGCCTCCGCCTTCTGCTGATGCCAACAATAGAATCCGATGCCCGACGCGACGCATCCGATGAGAACGATGAGGCAGAACACGATGCCAATGATGCCGTACGTGGTCAGTTTCTCGGGTTCCCTCGTCGGATCCGGCGATGGTGCATGGGTGACGTACTGGATCACGGTGACGATTTCGCCGGCGGGACCAGGCGGTCCGGGGACGGGGACATGGACAGGCACTGGTGGAGGGACGGGAGCCGGTGGAGGAAGTGGAGGCTGTTGGGGTGGAGATTGGCCGACGAGGGAGCCGATAGTGCCACCGATTATGTTCATTGCAGGGGCGATGAAGGGAATCTGGAATTTTCAGAGATAATAGAGTCCCAGGAATGATTGGACTCAGGGACCTTTGGATTCTAACAATCTGAAGATCCCTGGTTTTTGAAATCTTTGCAATCTCTAAGTTCATGGATCTCTGAACCTCCAGGATCCTTGACTTCTAAGAATCTGAAGATTCTGAAGAATCAAAGGTCTTAGACCCTGAACCCTTATTACCCATTCTAAAGACACTTACAAGGGCTCCAAACACCATTTCGAGAAGTTGTTCGCTGGTTGGAAGTGGTGTCCAAAGTTCCGACTAGAGTATGATTCTCCTTCCAAGATTCCCTTCTCTTTTATAGCGTCCCCAACCAACTCGTGGAGAGACAAGGCATCAGGGTGGTCAGGTTTATGTTATCGAGGATAGGGTCAGGTTGATAGGAGGTCAAACATGCACATTGGGCGGAAGAAATTCACGTAAAAATGCAAAAACTCGATGTTTCATTTGTTTCAATTCAAACTCCCGCCAGAAACGCGAAATGCGCCAGCTTACCACCGAAAATGCGTCAGCACCCTCTCCTGGCGCATCTCTCAATTTTCGCGCAATTGTATTGTTTTTTCTTTGTTTTTTCTTGTTTTCCTCCAATTTTTCGAGAAAATTTCATAAAATTTCGATAGAAAAATCAAGGAAAACAGCCTAACATTGCTTGAAAACTAAGTTCCCATCGAAAATAATCGAGATTTCCAGCATTTTTTCTTGTTATTGCATCATCACTTTCAAAAAATGTGGATTTTCAGCACCAAAAATGTCACTCCTATCACATTTAAGCCGTCTGTGCTGCTCCAGATGCTCTTCAATACCATCCAGCTCAACAAGGTGCCCGATTTTCCCCTGAAAGATCTCTGAATATAGCGAAAAAATTTCAGACTTTTCTGTTACGCTCCACAAGTCGGCAGGACGAGTGGATTTTTGAGGAGTACACTGTTAAAATCCAAACAGGCGTTTAGAAATGTAAGATTTTAAGCAAAAAATTGGTTTTTTTCTCAGAAAAATTCTCATTTTTTAGGTCAGCGTAGTGGAGACAAAACGAGAATCATACAAGTTGAAAAATGCGAGTTGGAGGGATCTAAAAGCGATTTTATCCCTTGCGGGACCTTATAAGTGGAGAATTATGTGTAAATAATATTTGAATTGCCGCCGAAAATCAGAAAATTCGAAACTTTCAGTGGGCATCTCGTTCCTCGGCGTGAGCAGTACGATCTTTCTCCTGACGCCTCGTGTTCTGGGAAAACTGATCGACGAGTGGGACGAGACGAAACAGGACCAGATGGATCAGACCGATAAATCACTGCTCATGGCCCGCTATTTTAAGGAGAACCCCGTGGCGCTGGTCGGAGTGCTCATGTTGGGAGCGCTCGCCATTGCGGCCCGGATTTATTGCATGCACACGGCAGGTAGAGTGAAAATGAGCGCGAAATTCGAAAAAATCGACTGAAAATCACAAAAAATGAGCGAGAAACAGAATTTCAATTTCCGAAAACTCCCCAAAAAATCTCAAAATTTTCCAGGCCAACTGGTGATCAACGACCTACGCAAGACGGTGTTCAACAGTGTCCTCCGTCAGGACATGGCCTTCTTCGACAAGAACAAAGTGGGCGAGATCGTGTCGAGACTCTCCACGGACGCGTTGATCGTCGGCTACTCGGTGTCGATGAATTTGAGCGATGGAGCGAGAGCGTTGCTCACTTGTTTGGGCTCCGGCGGGTTGATGGTGAGGCTTTGAGGAGGAGCTGAAATTTGCAGGAAAGACTTGAAAATGATCGAAATCTTCAGTTTTTCATCGCAAAAATCACGAAAATCGACTCATGGCAACAGGCGATCAAAACTGAGATCTAAAAATCGTCTGAAAAGCCAGAGTTTCCAATTTCAAGAATCGTGAGCGAAAAACGTATTTCCATATTCTGAATTTTGGCTCAAAAACAGAAATCTACCACAAAGTTTCACTGGAACTTCTCTCATCAAATCCTGGCTCATTTTCGCGGTTTCTAGCAAATTTTGAAGCCATTTTCTGCCGAAAATCACGAATGTTCTCCCATCAAAATGACCCAAATTTCCAGGTGTACACCTCGCTGGCCATGTGCAAAGTGATCGTGGTCGTCGTGCCGGTGATCGTCGGCACGTTCGCAGTGTTCGGAAAACTTCAACGCAAGTACACTCTGATGATGCAGGAGGCGGTGGCCGGCGCGAATCAGGTGGCCACGGAACGGCTTTCCTCCGTTCGAACCGTCCGCATGTTGGTGGCCGAGAAGAAGGAGTTGGCCGCGTATTCCGATAAGATCAACGACATTTGGCTCATTTCCAAGAAGGAGGGACTGGCCAAGGGATGCATGTTCGGATCGGTATGGGACTCTTTGGGCCCCCTTTGAATCTTCCGTGTTTCGTTTTCAGTTCCAATTCACCGGCTACCTGGCGTTGTCGTCGATTCTGTTCTATGGAAGCAATTTGATTAGTCAAGGATTGCTGACTTATGGTGAGGGTTCAGACCATAGCTTTTATATTCTAAACGAATTTCTTCCGAAATTTTTTTATGAAAACTGAGCCGCCGAATCTGATTCTAGCACTATTGACCCCCAAAACTTGAGAATCATCGAATGTTCCGGCTCCTCTGAAGTTAAGAGCCCCCTCGAATCCCATTTCTTGCAGGTGAGCTCTCCTCGTTCTGCCTCTACGCAGTGCTCAGCGCCGGCAGTCTCTCGGCCATGTCCGGCTTCTATCTGGAACTGATGAAGGGTCTCGGCGCGAGCTCTCGACTCTTCGAACTCAAAGATCGCGAGCCACACATCCCACTGGAGGGAGGCATTCAGAAGGGCAACGTGCAGGAGTCCATTCGCTTCGAGCACGTCGCGTTTGGCTATGCCGATCGCGACCCGCTGTTCCATAACATCTCGTTCGACGTGCCGGCCGGCAAGATCACGGCAGTCGTCGGAGCGTCGGGATCCGGAAAATCGACGATCGCCTCGCTGTTGCTGAGGCTGTACGATCCGACGAGTGGACGGATACTGGTGGATGGGGTGGATCTGAAGGATCTGGATCCGTCGTACTGGAGACGACACATTGGAACGGTCGGACAGGAGCCCGTGCTGTTCTCGACGACGATTCGGGACAATATCATCTATGGAAGTCAGGATCCTGATAAGATCTCCGAGGCGGAGGTGAGGATTCTTTCTGATGATTCTCGGATCTTCATGAAGTTTGAAAACTTCGGAGCATTCCACGGGCTCAGAAACTGCCATGTTAGTCATTTTTCGACACTGTCTGTTTCTGAGCCTGTAGAATGCCTCGGAGGCTCTCGCATGTTACCCAAAATTGGTTCTAAAGCCTAGATTAGGACACAGCGAATTGCAGAACTGCAAACCTTCGAAATCACTTTTCAGATCATCTCGGCTGCCGATCAATCCAACTCGAACGAGTTCATCACTCGATTCCCGCAGAAGTATGATACGAAGGTCGGAGAGCACGGATCGACGTTGAGTGGAGGACAGAAGCAGAGAATCGCCATTGCCAGAGCTCTCGTCAATGTAAGCGGTCTCGGCGGGGCCTGAGGCCCAAATATCTATACTCCTAAACTCACTTTTGAATCAGTGAAAATTTTGGGACTTGCTGAATTCTAGGAAGTTTCAATGTCTTTCAGAAGCCCAACATTCTGATAATGGACGAGGCGACGTCGGCGCTGGACGCCTCCTCCGAGTATCTCGTCAGAATCGCGCTCAACAAGTTGTTGGCCAACAGCAAGCAGACGGTGATGATCATTGCGCATCGGTAAGAAAGCAGGGGGATTTCATCAAGAAGGAGAGATGAGCAGGATTCGAAGGATTCTCAACTTGGGAATCTCGAAAATTTCGAAATCTGGAACCATCGTAGACCTTACCGTATCTCAACAGTTTTCTTGCACACCAACGATGTTCCTCGGCTCCTCCTGTGGAACGTTCTCTCATAATCTGAGTCAAAAGAACATTGGCTCTACAGATTCAGAATCTGGAGCGAAAACTGTCAGAATGTTCACTAGAGTTTTGCCGATTCTTACTGCGGATTCTGATGCGGATTCTGAATCTGAAGAGAGTCGATTTTGTCTTGAGCCCAGTTTATGGGAAACAGCTCAGTTTGGTGAGAGCCAAGGACAGTCGATTAAACACACGATATGTTCACAACTAGCCGACTCATCATCTTCTTGAAGATTCCAACTACGACTTGCAGACTCTCCACCATCAAACACGCCGACCAGATCGTCGTCGTCGACAAGGGAAGTGTCGCCGAGTGTGGCAGCTACGAGGAACTCATCGCCATCAAGGACGGAATCTTCCGGAAATTGGTCGAGAAGCAAACATTCGGATTCAAGGACCAGGATTCTTATTGATTCGGAATGGTTCTCTTCATTGTTTTTTTTTCTGGTTTCGGGACATTTGGGAACTGGTTGCGAAGTGTCCGGTTTCGAAACGTCCCAAAACCAGTTTTTTTTGTTATAGTTAGGATTTTCGCTCTTTTTCTTGTTTTCCCACATTTTCTCAAAAAATATCACATTTCCCTCCGTACTTTTAGTTCTAGCTGCCCCCATTTCAGGTCTATTTCCGATTTTGTGCCTTTTTTCTCTTTCAGTCTGTCGCTTTTTTTGTGATTTTCATGAGTTTTAATAAGCTTTTCCTCTCTTCCGCCGCATAAAGTAATCCCCTCCTTCCTCTTCTTTAAAATTTGAATTTTGCGCCGAAAATCTGAGCAGGGAGTCGAGTTTGAAATTTCGAATTAAAACGAGTCTAGTGGAGCGCAAATGCATCGTTTTCGCCGCGAGGCAACAATGATCGATTGATTCTGTGTGTTTTGAACAATTTGGGGATCCATCCTAAATTTTTTTATCTAAAGAATTCTTTTTCAAAAAACTTGAAAAAAAAAATAAAATTTTCAGATAAAAAAAGTATGGAGGAGGAGAAACCGGAGAGAATTTCGCTTTCTTTGCATGTTGAAAGCGAACTTGCGGGAGATTCAGAAGACGTCAGGAATCTGAATTCGAATCCATCGACATCAGAAATTTCGAAATCTGAAGACGTTGACGATGGTTATGGAGACGCCATTTTTCAGAATCCAGAAGGAAATGGTTCTGGAGAAAAAAGAAGGAGGTATGAAGTGAATTTTGATATTTAGAGAAAAAATTGATTTTATGGATCTAAAATTTCGATGTGCATCCCCGAGAGCCAGACGATTTCTTAATTTGAATTTTTGAATTTTCAGAAGTTCCATGATTTATTTTTTCAATTGGGACGCAGAGAAAACGAAAAAAGAGTTTTTTGTCTGCGTCTCTTTTTTGGGACAGTGTGAGAGAGAGCGTGGAATGTTGGGAGACGCAGACATCTTCATTGTCACTGGCCAGGAGAAAGCGGGAATTCGAATGTGGAGAGAATTAGAAATTTTGGCCACGCCCCACTTTTGGGGGCGTGGCCAAAAAGTATAGTTCTCTTTGAAGCAAAGTTATGAAAATGAATAATAGCATTTAATTTTTTTTTCCCGAAAATCTGAAAAAAAGAAACTCATCTTTCTATCTTGCAAAATCGGCGCGCCAGGGATTGCGAAAAAAAAAGGGCGGAGCTTATTCTCGGCGGCATATGCGGAGTGTCGTTGTTTCTTCTTGTGTTTCAGAATTCAGGAATTCGAATTTTTCAAAAATTTCAAAACCTCGAAGTTTCTCGAATGTTCCTATTATCCATTCTCATAAAAGTGCTTCTTATTTTTTGCGATTAGTCGCTCGGTGTCCGATTTTCCGGTTGACAGCCATGCTCCAAGTTGCGGAAAGTGGGCGTGGCCGAAAGTTCGAAACTCAAAATTTCCGATGCTTTCAGACTCGACACCGACAACCTGCCGTCGCCCATCCTGCACAACTGTTTCCTGTGTCAAATCCCAAAAGAACAACACGAACTTCGCTATGTGCAAAGCGGCGGAGAGTCGCTGCCGATTCTTCTCGGATGGAATCTAGCCGGAAAACCGCCCATCGATAGACCAATAATCAACACGTGGATCTGCGAGAGACACTTCCCGGAAGCGGTCATCGAAGTCTACAAGTCTCTTCGCATCACCAGTTTCGTCAACGTTTCCTTCATCAGCAAGAGAGGCGATCAAATCATGACCGTTTGCCGTTCGCTCGACCCGAAACTGACAATCGACAGTGTACGATCGATTCTGTTCAACTTTTGCCGCGAAACGCTGCCCAAAATGAGCGCGGTGACGTCTTTCTCGCGAAAGCTCGCTCTCGTCAGTGGAGGCGCAGAGAATTGGAGGAAAATGTGAGTTGTCGATGGAGCGAGTTTGCTGCGAGAGTTTTTACGAAATGTTGACAACTTTTGCGGAGAAAAAATGTCAAGCCCCATTTTTAGGTACCCGGATGAAGAACCAGCACAAGGACCATCAACATCGGCCCAAGGATTCTCCCCATCGAAAGCCATCGGGTCGCAGAAGCGGAAGAACAGGTGAGTAAGGAAGTGCGCTCTATTGGAGAATGAGTGTTGTTTTTGGACTGGAACGCAGCGGCGCTCTATTGCAAGAAGTTAGGAGTACAGAAGTCACGTTGTCGTAGAAATGAACGCACCAGGGGAATGCTTCTGAATCTCGCCAAAAAAGGCGTCGCCCTTGGAACGAAAGAAGAGTTTGGGGGCGTGGCCTGTATTGGTGAGGTTTCCAAACAAGTCCTGGTGTGTCCATGACAACAACGGAAGTAGAGTAGACCTTATCAGAATTACAGGCTCCCCAATCGCATTTCCTTTTCCAGCGAGCTCCGTCCAGCAATGCCCTCCTCGCATCGATGCGTGATATGTTCGATGCGGAAACCGCACGCCGAGATGCACGAAATGGACAAGACGCACGAGACGCTGGTCATGATGATTCGAAGCGTGCTGGCCGATGAGATGACTATAGTGAAGGCCAAGAGCATTTTCGACCACCGCGGCCGCTGCTTCACATGCCCCATTCACATCCAGGGAACCGTTCGCGAGATCTATCGAAACCTGGGCATCCGATCGGTCGAGGAACTTTTCCGCTATCAGTTCGACGCTGGCCAAATGCTATGCAGACTCGCCAAAGTTCTCCAAAAGGACATCACCCTCGCCATGCTCCGCCATCGGCTGGTGCGATTCTGTCATGTCAACGAGATGAGGGAGGAGCATCCGAGATTTGCGATCTCTTATGAGGATGTGGACATCACTAAGATCGGAGAAGCCCCGAGTTTCGTGTCGGCACCTCCGAGTCTGCCCAGTTGGTCGAGTGGCAAGGGAACAGTTTGGGAGGAAGAGGAGGAGGAGGAGGAGGAGACAACTGAACATGGTGCATCGACATCAGAGATGAATACTTCTGGAGGAGGCGTTGTTGATGGGGATGACAACGGCTCGGATATTATGTGAGTGCAATACGTGCTACCGTAATCCAGGGAATGCCTGAGAGATTCCGGGAGTTCGATACAGGTTGGACAGAAGAAAAACAACGGCGTCAAATTCGATGCCGAGTCCGCAATCACTCCCGAAACGCACCCCCGTGCATTTTTGCGTGAGAGTGTCACACTCAAATGATGACTCGAAACCCCCAGCGAAAATGAAGGATTGGCGTCAAATTTGATGTCAGGTCCGCAAATATCGTCCACAGACACTCCCACGCAAAAACGCAGAGCGATTTCCAAAACTGTGCATTTTTGCGTGAGTGTGTCAGTTCGTCGGTCGATTGTCGTCAAATCTGATATCGAGACACTCCCACGCAAAAATGCACACGAATCCCAAAAGCTGTGCAGTTTTGCGTCAGAGTGTCCCAAATTCAACATGCTGTTTTTCAGGGTGCTCGAGGATTCGCCGCCAATGAATACGAGCGATCCCAATGTCAAGCTCAAAAACTTGCTCCGAAGCAGCTCGAAACCCGTGCTATGCTCTGTCTGCGGCGAGACGAGACTGCTGAATCAACTGTGTCCGCTGACAGCGAAACCGGAAAAGCTCGCGATTCTGATCATATGGATCATTGATGGTGGATTGTCCACAACTGTAAGGAACGGTGTCTGTGATGGGTACTTAGAGGTTTATGAGTCAATGGTCAAGTCTTCTGAAGATTCTGAAAATGTGATCTTAGGCTTGAAGACCTCCTCTTTCCAATGCCATCTATCCCGAATACGATAGAAACCCCATCCCCCCAAAATTCACTCCTCTCTCTCCTTCAGGACGCCGAACACTTCTACAACATCGACGACGCGAATCAGATGATGTGCACGCATCACGCCCAGTTCACCGTCGACAAAATCTACGAGCACCTGGGAGTGAGCAACGCGTCGAGCGTCTCCACGTGCCGAATCTACGCCAGACACAAGTTTATGGTGACGGCGCGAGCTGTGTGTCCGATTTTCTGGAAGACGCTTGTACCGACGCCTGTGAGCATGGAGCAGGGATTGTTGCAGATTTTGAGCCGCTTTTGTAAGAAGTACGATTCGAAGGAGCGAGCGGCTGAGGAGGTGATACGGGCGAAGGAGACGCCGATTGACGTGAATGATGAGTAAGTGAGGAGATTCTACACATTTTGGTGAAAATGTGTTTTTTGGTTGTTCTAGCTAGATTTTAAGCGGAGTTATCATGTAGAGACGCAGACGACAAGAGTCTGTCTTTCTCTCTGTCTCTCGTCGTCCAACTAGAGACGCAGTCACTATCACTGTCTGCGAGAGAGACGCAGACTGTCTCGTCGTCTGTGTCTCTCTATCCATATTTCCCTATTTCAGATCCTCAATCGATTCCCAACTATTCCCTGCCGTCTGTGTCATCTGCGAAGAGCTCAAACCGGGAGACCAGCTCCACCCATTCGACGATCCCGACGAGCAACTTGTCTTGCTCACCAAGTGCATCCTCTTCGACGATTTCACAGTCGAAAGAGCCGAGACCGTCCTGCAATCAGAATTGACCGAATTCGTGTGCCAACGACACTTTCCGGAGACAACCACTCAGATGTTCGCCTCGTTCGATATCCTTCGAACCAATCAGATTACGCATTGTCCGAACGAGAAGCTTGTGGAATGGCTGCGGATCGGGCGCATGTTGAGGCCGAATTTGCAAGCGAGCGTTTTCAAGCAGTGTCTTCAAACGTTTTGTAACAGCACGGCGACGATTCGATCGATGGAGCGGAAGAAAGTGGTTAGAGACGCAGGCGATGAGAGTGTCTGCGTCGAGCATAGCTTAGCTCAAAATGAGGCTAGGAACTCGATTCTTCTTCCAAAATCTCGAGAATCCTCTCTCATTTCAGACCTCCCAAACACCACCACGAGACCCTCCCCCTCGCGTCGACAAGTTCACCTGCTCCCTTTGCTACGCAACCAAAGCGCCCAAATCCCTCCGTCTAACCAAACTGGCATCCGAGAAGCAGCTGCTCGCCGTCGGCTGGATTCTCATGGAGAAAATGACGGCCACCGAGGGCTTGAAGTTGTGGAAGAGCGAGGCGCCGGTGTTGGTCTGCTTCGATGATTTCCGAAGAGTCATTGAGCGGATATTCGTTGAGATGCAAATGAATCGGAGAGGAGAGCTACCAGCGTCTTTGTATGTGCACAGGTGCAGCGTGATGAGTGTGGTCCATTTGTTGCAGCCCGGGTTGTCGCTGGAAGTGTTTCGCGGTTTTTTGATGACATGGACAGCGGCCAATGCGTGGAGTTTGGAACTTTGGGTTAGTACTTTTTGGTTGCTCACGCTTGAGCCCAAAAAAATCGCCTAGAATCCGAGTTTCAGAAAAAAGGCCGCAACGAAGCCCGCTACTTTTGCTCCCTGTGCCCGCAACGAGTCTCTGAAAGCGAGATCATCCGTCTGAAGCTTCGAAGAGACACCCTCGTACTCATGATGGCCTGGATTCACGGCAAAGGGTTCGCTCTCGACGAGGCGCGAACGTTCGTCTCCACGCAAAAATATGTGTGTAAAACGCATCTGAAGGAGGCCGCTCAGATCATTCTCAAGTGTTTGGGAGTCGCGAGCATCGAGCAGATGCCATCGGTGATCAATGAGCCGCTGTCGAAGTTGCTGTGGTACGCGCAGGAGATGGGACAGAGGAGGAAGATTCTGCTGAAGGATGTGATTGGAATGATTCGAGAGTTTTTCGCGGAGAACTCGGAGATTATTGAAGAAGAGGTAGGTGGATGCAGACGATGTGAGAGACGCAAGGAGTTAGAGTGTCGGCGCGCCGCACTTTGCGCAACGACACGCCCCTTTTTGCAAGGCGTTCACATTCCACTTTTTCCACACGTTTCATAAAGGGGCGTGTCGTTGGAACGCAATTTCCAGCCTGCGGCGAGCCGACATTTTATTGTATAGACAGTACGTCGATGGAAAACTTCAGACGCTCACAACTCGGCTCAAGATCAACCTAGAAATCTGACTCTTTCACCAAAATGTGTAGAATCATCCCATCCATCTTTACAGACGCCTCTTCATCTCCACATCCGATCTCCCCAACCGTCGACATCAGATAAGCCGAGGGTTGTGACTGTGATCATGCCCAAGGCCAGCGACCCATCGACCATCTGCATGCTGTGTCATCGACAAAAAGAGCCGACTGATCTGTCGCTCGTCGAGAAGAAGGACGTGAAACTCCTGCTGGCCACCGGTTGGATGCTGATGAACAAGTGCAGTATTGTCGAGGCAAAGAGGATCGTCAGCAAGACCCCATCCAACGTGTGCGAGATTCATTTCCAGGAGACGATGTCTCGAATCTTCGAGGTGCTGAGCATCAAGAGTCAACAGGAGCTGAGACTTTGCACGCCGGCCCAAAAGCAAAAATTGATGTCGGCAGTGAACGTGGTGAATCCGAGTGTCAGGATGCCGGAGTTCTGGGAGTTTCTCCTCCTCTGGAATTGGGAAAACACTCGGGCGAGTGATCCGGAGAACCTCAAAGGCTCAAAGGTGGGGTTCAATAAACAGTTATTCCTCAACTTCTCTTTCTCTCAGGAATCCCCAACACCAAGCTCCACCCATCGCCCACGCCAAGTTCAAGACAGAGTTCTCTGTTCCATCTGCCAGAAACGCCGTCCAAAATCGGAGGTCAAATTCATCGGCACCGACACCGACAAGCTGGTGTTTCTCGCGGGATGTGTGCTCACGGGACTGTGCTCCGCCGCAGACGCCAAACCCCTGCTTACCCAGGAGTTCTTCTTCATCTGCTCTGCTCACTGTCCGGACGTCATTGACGCGATACACAAGAGCTTAAAGGAGAATACGCATCCGACGTGGATGGACGGTGTGATGTCTGTGGTCAATAAGCTTCGACCGGGCTTCTCGACTGATAAATTCGCGGTGGCATTCAGAGACGTCGTGTTCAGAAATAAGTACTTCAAGGAGGCATAATCTTGTTAACAGTATTGATTTTTTTTCTAATGTTATCATATCTTGTTCCAATCTGGTGATTCTGAATAAAATTGCACTGGCCCTCGTGGGCGGGGCTTAGTGCGGATGAGAGGCTAACTTTGAAATTCGATGGATTTTCGCGATTTTTTGTCTCTAGCCGACAAGAGAGACACAGACACGCTAACTGTCTGCGTCTCTCTCACTGGTTAGAGCCTTTCTCTTTGTCTGCGTCTCCACCCACTTCAAAACTTCGAACCCTTATAACTCGGAGCAAAGTTGAGCTAGAAAAGTGGTTCTTTGACCGAAATGTGTATATTCATTGTATTCATCAAACAATCATTAACGTTATTCAAAATACAAATATCCTCTTCTTGGGTACCCCTTTCAGATTAGAGTCTATATAATCCATGAGCACTATGAACATGAACCAGCTGAACGCGAAGTTGTAATGACGAATATCGTTCCAGTCGGTTCCAGGCAGCAGACACTCCTTGTTCAGCTCTCGGGATTTAGCTGGTGTTAGCTGAAAATCATAGTTAGAGACGCAGACATTCTCGTGGTGTGCGTCTCCACCCCTCCAAGACGTTGACCAAGCATAACTCGGCTCAAAGTTGAGCTAGAGGCGAGATTTTTTGATCATCGTGTGTAGAATTATCTCATTAACTTACCGATACACTATAAGTCGTTGGAAAAGAAAATGCAAAATATCGAAACGAGAGGAATCCATGAGCAATGACCTCGAGGATGACGAAGATTACGGTCAAGAGGAGGGACACGATAATGAAGGACACCGAAAAAGTGCTTCTCTCGAATCGCAACTTTTGAGCCAAGTAGAAGAAAAAGTAGATGGCGACTTGTCCCTTGGCCCAGTTGAATATAGAGAATGTGACAGAGCCGGTGGGGTTGAGGAGGGTGGATAGGGGGCTGGAAATAGGCGAAGGTTTGACAAACCAGCGGCACTAATTAGATCCTGAGGATTCCAAATATGTGTTTAGTTTCTTTGTAGCTCATCTGTGAGCCGAGATATGATTCAAAGAAAGTTAGAGACGCGAGCAGTTAGAGTGTCTGCGTCTCTCAAAAGTACTTACCAATACAACGAGAATGCCATAGTCAGAACTACATAAACAATCTTTGATCTCAATGGTCGATACATTTTGTTCCCGTCATCCAGAACTTTTCCTTTCCCCTCACAGAATGGATTCGTTATCCATTGACTTGTTTGCAGTCCGGATGGTCTCTGCAAGAGAGTGATGTTAACAAGGTACGCAGACGAAAAAAAATTGTAAAAAAACGACTTGATTCTCCACATTTTGATCGAAAAATCACTTATCTAGCTCGACTTTGAGCCAACTTATGAGCGTTTGAAGTTTTGGATCTACTTAACTGCCTACGTCTCTAACCGGTTGAGAGACGCAGACAGTCAGAGTGTCTGCGTCTTAGAGACGCAGGGTGACGAGAGCAAGCACCAAATTCAAACGCTCATAACTCGGCTCAACGTGAAGCTACAAAAGTGCTCTTTTCACCAACATGTGCAGAATCCTCATGTTCATCTATTAACACCAAACATCGTCACCTCAAAATAATACTGCTTACAAAGATACCCCGAACACAATGTTGATAGAAACAGAAATACCATCTTGAGCATTAGTCGAGATTCAGGACTCATGGGAAGCATCTGAATTGGGACAACAACACAGTTTTTCTAAGCAGATTTCCTCTCCACTCACATTTTCGACGAATGTAAGACATCCGAATGCAGATGAGACCGTGATGATGAAGTAGGGCTGCCATCTTCTGACACCATGACGTTTTGAGTACATCCATAGGATGGCTGAGAAGAACATCCAGAGACAGGTGTAGGTGTCTGAAGGGGTTTGGTAGACTTGTGAAAGAGAAGATTCTCCACATTTTGGTCAAAGAACCGTTTTCATAGCTCAACTTTGAGCAGAGTTATGAGCGCTCAAAGTTTTCGAGGGGTGGAGACGCAGACGACGAGTGTCTGTGTCTCTCTAATTGGTCTCAAGACGCCGACACTCTCGCCGTCTGCGTCTCCACTCCTTGAAAACTTCGAACGATCATAATTCGCCTCAAAGTTGAGCTATGAAAACGGTTCTTTGCCCGAAATGTGTAGAATTGTTTCGACTCACAAAAATAAAGATTCGTCTTATCCGGACAATTATTCGTGATCGTCCCCAGCATCCCATTCGCCACCATGCTCAGCAGAAATATCACTTTCGGAGCATCCCTCTGCTGGATTCCATGAGTGGTGGAAACTCTCGAGACTTGATAACAGAAAATCTTCTTTCGAAACACGATGATCAGATTGATAAGCCCCACGACGGCTAGACTACTGACACTGACAACCGAGTTGAACGTGTTCAAATGGAGCATTTGGACGGAGCACAGATAGTTGATGTAGCAAGTGTCGAGGTTCTGTTTCGAGTGTTGGCGGGCTTGGAATAGAGCTGGAAGTGATGGAAGGATGGCTCCGAAGATTTGGAAGAAGAGAAAACTGAAAGGGTACAGTAAGACCGGATTTTCAAAGGGGCGGAGCTTACTTGAAATACTTGGAGTCCTTGACTAATCGTTGCTTCTCATACTCCTTATGACTGACTATCATATGCGGCTTGTCGAAAAGCCAAGTCTTATCCAGAATCACATTCGCTTCCGAGTCATTTCCCTCGAAGATACTGGGCTCATTGTTTTCGTAACAGTCGACAAGGCGGTATTTGAAGTAGGCTGAAAAATCCGGATGATTCTACACATTTTGGTAAAAGAACCGAGTTTCTAGCTCAATGTTGAGTAGAGTTATGAGCGTCTCTCCCCGGCAAGAGACGCAGACACTCTACTCGTCTGCGTCTCTTCTTCAAACAATCATTGTGTCTGCGTCTCTAACCAGACAGTTCTCGTCGTCCCCTTCTCTCTCGAAAACTTTAAACGGTCCTAACTTTGCTCCCAGTTGAGCTATAAATATGCTCTTTTCACTAAAATGAGCCATATGTTTTTCCTTGCCAAAATCTGTAGAATCATCCAACATCTGATACAAACATGCGCTTACTTAGCAAAAATACAGAAATCATGGCCATAGCATACACGAGAAGAGGAATGATATACGCAAAAGTTTGCTCGGCGACAGGCACCACTTCAATTCGAGTTTCTTTCAAGCGATACGGGTTGTCGGTCATATCTGAAATTTTGCAATTTTCTTTTTTAAGGATTGCCTCTCTGTAGTACTTGGCGTAGTGCCACACATTCTATCGTCCGGGTTGACAACGAAGGCGAGATGAACCTCTGGACCAATGTCTTCTTTCTGAAAAGTGTACGGTCTAAAAGCGATTTGTTTGTGTGCTCACTTACTCTCACAGAAAACCCTGCAAATTTGGCGAAAGTTTGAAAAAAGTAGTCGTCACTTTGTTCCAGGCTGCCAGAGTCGTCGAATAAGGGGCATTGAAAAATAGATGATTTCACACATTTTCACGGAAGAATCACTTTTCTAGCTCAACTTTGAGCAGAGTTATGTCGTCGTCTGCGTCTCAATCCAAGGAGAGGGACGCAGACTCTTTAATTGTCTGCGTCTCTATTCTTGCAGACGACAAGAGTGAAAAACTTCAAACGACTTTAACTCTGCTCAAATGTGAGCTAGAAAAGTGATTTTTCGAACAAAATGTGTAGGATCAACTGTGTCAATGAACGAGGCAGTATACTGAATATGAACTTTATCACTCACATTCGCTCTTCTTACAATGAGTCTGGCACAAATATCACTATCCGAGTATGCTCGGATGTCAACTTTGTCCATGTCTTCGGGGAATTTATATCTGGAATTTCGATCTTGAGTGGTGACTTTGAGCCCGACTTTGAGCAGAGTTATGATCGTTCAAGGTTTCTGAAAGAGACGCAGACGACGAGACACTCTGCGTCTCTCTCATTTTTGTCGTCTGCGTCTCCACCGGCTCAAAGTTGAGCTAGAAATGTGATTTTTTGAACAAAATGTATGGTATTTTTCGATTCTATTTTCCCCATAGACTCACAAATAATATCTTGGCTCCGGAGGGGTAGCCAACACAACCAATGGCTTCTTATCAATGTGAAAATTGGGCACTGGCTTCACCAACAAGCTAAAATCACTCGGAAGAGAGCTGGCGATGGATAGGAAGACCGGTTGTCCGAGTTGTTCCAGAGATCTGTCGTCATCGCAAAGGGTGTCAGTGGCGAACCAGTAAGTGAACTTCTTGTCCTGGTTCGATTGGATTCGGGGCAGCTGGAATATACACCTCAGGGAGAGACGCATAGCAAAAACTTTTAGAACCCTACCCCAATATTATGCACCGTCTTTCCTCGAATCACATTCACCGTTAGCGGATTCTTCAACGTCACTTTCTCCGAGTTTATGGATACTCTGATGGCCGGGGGCTGCACAAAAAAAAGTTCAGAAAATGGGGACCAATCTACCGTATCCCATACCCGATCACCTTCCTTCACGACCACCTTGAACAAAATCGGGACCAAATTGCCGCGGGTGGTCCAGTTTGAATACAACTCTCCGAAAATGAGCTCTTGAAATTGGCGCTCATTTTGGCATACTGTACGAAAAATGAGGGATGATATAAACAGAACAAGAAGATTCATTTTTGGCGAACATGTGTACGCGAAAATTTGTATTTTTATATGTACCAACTAGGTGAAAAATATTTGCATAAGAGAACGTTCCAGGGAAGAGCCATGCTGAGCAAATATTGTTGGACAAAATACAAACGAAAAAAGATATGACTAAGAAGTTGAGGAGATACATAAATAAGCATAACAATCAAACTACAAAACTCGGAGAGAGAGAGAGAGAGTTAGAGACGCAGACGGCGAGAGTGTCTGCGTCTCTAACCGGCAAGAAAGATCTCTCCCTCAAAAACCGGCACTCCCGTCTCATCACTTTTACCAAATTTATCTCGGTTTGTGTGATAGCTATCAGAAAGTTGGTAACTAACAAAATGTTGCTCATGTTGTCATAAACATTTTGTTTGTTGACAACTTTTTGATAACTGTTACAGGAACCAAGATAAATTTGGTCAAGATGCGAACGCATTGCAAAAAGGGGCGTGTCGTTATGCAACCTGCGGCGCTCCGACGTTTCATTGTACAGACAGTATGAGCACTTGAAGTTTTCGAGTGAGAGACGCAGACGACGAGAGTGTCTGCGTCTCTCTCTCTCTTTGCTTAGAGACGCAGACGACGAGAGAGTGAAAACTTCAAACGCTCATAACTTTGCTTGGTTTAGAAAAGTGATTTTTTGACCAATTTGTTTAGGTTCATTTCAATTTGGAATCGTGTGTTAGCAATTTTGGATCACATAAATAGTGGAAGAATTTCATTGAAAAAAAAACGCTCTCAAAACACGAAAATCCTCTTCTTGGGCACTCCGTTTAAATTCGAGTCCGCAAAATCCATCAACAAGACGAACAAGAACCAGTTGAAAGCACAATTGTAGTGACGGACATCGTTCCAGTCGATTCCAGGCAGAATGCATTCCTTGTTAAGCACACGCGACTGAGCAGCGGTGCCCTGAAGAAAAGTACTTGAGTTTGTCAGGATGCTCTTTTCTCACCATGACTGAATAGGTGGTCAGATAGTACGCCAAGACACCATGAATGGCGACTTCGAAGAAAATGAAAAGGGCGGTGAGGGTGATGCCAGTGATTTTAAAGGATCTGAAAGAGGAACATTTTCTAGATGTTTGCAAAAAATCACGATTTCCTCGCAACTTTGAGCAGAGTTATGAGCGTTCTGCGTTTTTCACTCGTTGTCTGCGTCTCTACTAATAGTTAGAGACGCAGACACACTCGTTGTCTGCGTCTCTCACTCGAAAACTTTGAACGCTTATAACTTTGCTCAAAATTGAGGTCGAAAAGTAGTTTTTTGACGGAAATAGGAGTGTGTGTGTGTATGTATTCTTCATCTTCTCCAACTCTTTCCAACCTGGAAAACGAGCTCCTCTCGAATCGAATTTTCTGAACCAAATAGTTGAAGAAAAATATGGCAAGGTGTCCTTTGGCCCAGTGGAATATGGTACTCGTCACCGACCAGCTAGGGATGAGCAATGTGACCAGGGGGCTGAAAATTTTATTATGTGTTCAAAGCATGGACAGCAAAACCTACAGTATCACCGAAAAACTCATCGCCAACACTATATAAGCGAGTTTGGATTCCAAAGGTTTGTAGATTCCATTCGCTTCGGA
This sequence comes from Caenorhabditis sp. 40 LS-2015, assembly GCA_900536305.3. Lineage (NCBI taxonomy): Eukaryota > Metazoa > Nematoda > Chromadorea > Rhabditida > Rhabditidae > Caenorhabditis > Caenorhabditis tribulationis. Next base: position 12,677 of record LR545657.1, on the reverse strand, counting down.
GAGTACTTTTTTGAATCCCGAGAAAGGGGACCTGATCCATTGACTTGGTTGGAGTCCGGATGGTCTCTACAGTATCCCGATTATAGGAACAGTAACCCAAACCAACCTCATAATAATATTGATAACAAAAGTAGGCGGTACAGAGAATTGAAATCACAAGGTATTGAGATTTGAGAAGGATTTTGGAGCTGGCAGACTCGAACTCAAACATCTGAAACATGGAAGCTTATAATCTCTGTCCCAAAAGTGTATATACATTTTCCGCGAAAGTGAGAAATCCGAAAACCGAAGAAACCACAATGACATAAAACTGCTGCCATTTTCGAACCCCGTGACGTTTTGAGTACATCCACATGATGGCAGAGAAGAAGATCCAGAGGCAGGTGTAGACGTCTGGAAAATCGGGGGTTACTGTAGCTGGAGTTAGGTGAACTCACAGAGATGAAGGAGGGTCTTGTTCGGGCAGTTGTTCGTGAGTATCCCCAACATGCCCATCGCCACCAGACTCAAAAGACACACGACTTTTGGAGCATCCCTCTGCTGGATTCCATGGGTGGTGGGCACTCGAGGGACGTGATAGCAGAAGATCTTCTTTCGAAACACGATGATCAGATTCAGAAGTCCAACGATGCCCAGACTGCTAACACTCAAAATCGAGTTCACCGAATTGAAATGAGCAGTTTTAATGGAGCACAGAAAGTTGAGATGGCATAAGTCGAGGTTTTGCTTGTTGGAGGATTGCTGATGGTTTTGGAAGAGGGTGGTGAGGGCGGGAAGGACGGCTCCGAAGATTTGGAAGAAGAGGAAACTGAGAGGGTACAGTGAGACCAGATTATCTAAGGGGCGGAGCTTACTTGAAATACTTGGAGTCCTTGACTAATCGTTGCTTCTCATACTCCTTATGACTGACTATCATATGCGGTTTGGCGAAAAGCCAAGTCTTATCCAGAATCACATTCGCTTCCGAGTCGTTTCCCTCGAAGATACTGGGCTCATTGTTCTCGTAACAGTCGACAAGGCGGTATTTGAAGTAGGCTGAAAAATTGAGATGATCCTTGACATTTTGGTGAGAAGAGCACTTTTGTAGCTCATCTGTGTCAAAAACTGAAAACTTGGAATGCTCCCCATGAGTCGACTAGTGCTCAAGATGATGTTCGCGGTTCTTTCGTACATACTTCTCCAAGCCTACGAACACTCATAACTTGGCCCACAATTGAGTTAGAAAACTGATTTTCCGATCGAACTGTATAGAATTGTCTCTATATTCTGCGCAGATTAAAGCTCGACCAAATTTTTTCAGAAAACTCACTCAACAAAAGCACTGCAACCATCGCTATACCATAAACAAGCAGTGGAATGATCGACACGAAAGTCTCCTCGGAAACTGGTGTCACCGATATATTTGCCGCCTTGAATCGTTTCAAGTGCTCCATCATGTCATTCGTGATGTCTGAGATGTTGCCAAAGCCTCGACAAAGGGAATTGTCAGGCATCACAGTAAACGCTAGATGAAACTGCTCTCCAATGTCGGATTTCTAGAAACTTTTCTTTAATCATGGAGTGTCGATGGGCCTGGCACATACACTGACAGAGAATCCAGCGAACTTGGTGAATGTTTGATAGAAGTAGACGTCACTGAGCTCCAACATTCCATAGCCATCGAATAGGGGACACTGAACGGTACAGAGTACTTTCGGATCGCAAAGCTTGGGGGGTCAAAGATGATGGGATCCGACCCGGACAATGAAATTCAAAACCTACCGTAACCCTTCTCACGATCAATCTTGCACACATGTCGTCATTTGCATAAACCCGAATCGCCACATTATCAACGCCTTCGGGGAATGTGTACCTAAAAAAAATAAGGTTAAGAGCCTATTATATGTTCTGAAGGAGAAACCAAGAATCTCTGCTTCAAAACTCACATAACATATCGTGGCTCCGATGGACTAGCCATCACCGAAAACGATCCATTGTACCGAAAACCGACTGCCGGTTTGACTCGAAGACTGAAATCGCTGGGAACGGAGCTGGCGATGGATAGGAAGACCGGTTGTCCGAGTTGTTCCAGAGATCTGTCGTCATCGCAGAGCGTGTCAGTGGCGAACCAGTAGGTGAACTTTTCGCCCTGGTTCGATTGGATTCGGGGCAGCTGGAATGGAGGACCCTATCTAGTGCGCAGTAAGCAGATGGAATAAGAACGGTTCCGTTGGGGATGGGTTAGATATTCGATTTTTCTTCTAATCTGTGACGAGTGGGTTCATACAGATCGTATTTCAGACATGACCTGTTGGCCGCGTACGGCATGAAAAAGGGCTTTGAAAAGGATCTTAGTGCTACTTGTGAAGAGAACTCAATTTAAGGCCGGGCATTGATCAGCTTCTTGTCAAATTGTACCCCGTTCTCTTAGAAACCTCGAATAGTTGAAACCCGTGTCCCTTGGCCTACCGGTATATTATGCACGGTCTTCCCTCGAATCACATTCACCGTCAACGGATTCTGAAGCGACACGTTTTCTGCGGTCACCGAGATCCGGATCGCGGCTGGCTACAAAAGCCCAAATGATTATCATTTCATAAAAGAGCTGAGAGATTTGAAGAACGGGTTTCGGTCTTTCGAAGCTCCCCTACCGGATTCGCCTTATCCAACACCACGCGGAACAGCGTCGGTGACAAACTTCCATTGGTTCTCCACTCGGTGTACGGTCCGCCGAATACTAGATCTTGGAACTCTTGGAATTGAGTAGAAGGATGGAAAAAAAGAAAAAGGAGAACAGTCAAAATAAGCATTTTCCAGGAAGCGCAAATATCGAAAGAAGGCTTTTTATACTCGACGTGTTTTGACCAAAATATTTGCATAAGGTTGAAGGATGGTCTTAGGGTGAGCCACACGGGAAAAGCAAGAAAAAAACAGAGTAGAGGGTAAGAAGTGTTTTGGCAGAGTTCCAAAGTATGGAACCGCGTTCTATCCAAAATAGAATCCACCAAGGACACGCCCCGCCCACAGACAAGTACTCACACTTTGAATTTCCAACAAGCCCCGCCCCTTTCATGAAAAATAATGCAGAAAGTTAGAGTGTCTCGTTGTCATACTCGAATACTTCTAAGGGTCATCATTTTTAACTAAAAATCACTTTTCTAGCTCAACTTTGAGCCGAGTTATGAAGGTTTATTCGAGAGGCAGCGACGCAGAGAGTTAGAGTGTCTGCGTCTCCATTCCTCGAAAACTTTAAGCGCTCATAACCTTGTTTCCAGTTCAGCTGGAAATGTGATTCTGCCTCCAAAATGTGCAGAATAACCTATTTTACCTACAAATGTTGACTATCGATAATGCTCATTGCGAAACTTGTTATGAAGACTTCGTAACTTCTTCTTGCTCACCCTTAAAACTCTACGAAATCTATGTAAATATTTTGATGGCGAAGTATAAATAGTCGTCCACCTTTCATTCTCTTCAACACTTTCCAAAACATCATGTTCCATTTTCTGCTCCTTCTCCTTGCTTCCTCCCTCCCAACTCAACCACAAGATTTCGAAGTGCTAGAACTCAACGGACCGTACACCGTCGGGAATACTGATGGTCGACTTACGCCGACACTATTCAAGGTGGTGTTGGATATGAAGAGTCCGGTGAGTGAGATCTAGATGGTTTCGGATAACGTCTATTCATTTTCAGCCGCCTGCTATTCGAGTATCCATAAGCTGGGATAAAACCTCTGATCATAATCCGCTGTCGGTGAATGTGATTCGAGGAAAAACGGTGCATAATATTGCGGTAAGGGTATGGGGCAAGGCGTCTAGCTCAACTTTCATGACTGCTCAGAAAACATGTGTAGAATAATCAGGGGTACCTTGTTTTGCCACGATTACCATAGCTCATTCCAGCTGCCCCGAATCCAAACCAACCAAGGCAAGCCATACACCTACTGGTTCGCCACCGACACACTCTGCGATGACGACAGATCTCTGAAACAACTCGGACAACCGGTCTTCCTATCCATCGCCAGCTCTCTTCCGAGTCGCTTCTTGCTTCGAGTGAAATCTGTGGACGATTTCCTTTACAATGGATCCTTTCTACTGGAGGCTACTCCATCGGAGCCGCGATTCGTTATGTGAGTTTTAGAGAGCCAACAGAGACTCTGATGACGAGAGGAGAATGAAACTATTCGACATATTTTAGTCAAAAAATAACTTTCTAGCTCTATATTGAGGAGTATTAGGATCGTTTCTTGAGTGAGACGCAGACGATGAGCGTGTCTGCGTCTCTAACAAATAAAAGAGAGACGCAGACCGTAGGCTCAAAGCGTTGAAACCACGTGCCTTTTCAGGTACACATTCGCCGAGGACGTTGAGAATGTTGACATTCGCGCCTTCTCGGATAGTAGCACGTGTGCAAGACTGATCGTTCGACGGGTCAATGTAAGTTTTTTTTTGGCTTTTTGATCTACCAGGGGCTGGCAACGAAGATTTCACCGTCCAACAGTCGAAAAATTAGCTTCCGCTCATCTCTGATTTTCACTGTTCATTATTTTTTTAAACTTGGCCAACTAGGGAAGCCAGTACTTTGAACCTTCCCCGGTCCAGGCTGAGCCTAAACCGTTCCACTCGCTTTGCAATTCAGTGCTACTTTATCAGTTTCAGTGCCCCCTATTCGATGGCCATGGAATATTGGAGCGTAGTGACGTCTACTTCTATCAAACACTCACCAAGTTCGCTGGATTCTCCGTTAGTGTACGTGCGTGGGCGGAGAGCCCCTGATCAATTCAGCTAGTTTTCAGAAGGCCGACATTGGAGAGCAGTTTCATCTAGCGCTCACCGTGATGCCCGATGACTCACTCTGCAAATCTTTCTCAGGTTCTCAAGACGGCCAAGACACAGCCAAGTTGAGGACAGACGGACCAGAAGGAGTCCCGCTTCGGATCAAAGGGGCTCGAGTTTCAGTAAACCCAGTTTCCGGGGAAACTTTCGTGTCTATCATTCCACTTCTTGTCTATATCATTGCCATGATTGCTGTACTTTTGTTGAGTGAGTTGCTGGCAGCCAGTTTGCCTTATTCTTTGTACACATTTCAGTTAAAGAATCACCTCTCTTGCTCAATCTTGAGCCGGACGCATACTCTCGTTGTCTGCGTCTCCACTTTCAAAAACTTTAAACGATCACAACTTTGCTCCCAGTTGAGCTATAAATATGCCAAAAAGTGTAGAATCATCTCAATTTTTCAGCCTACTTCAAATACCGTCTTGTCGACTGTTATGAGAACAATGAGCCCAGTATTTTCGAGGGAAATGACTCGGAAGCGAATGTGATTCTGGATAAGACTTGGCTTTTCGACAAACCGCATATGATAGTCAGTCATAAAGAGTATGAGAAGCAACGATTAGTCAAGGACTCAAAGTATTTCAAGTAAGCTCCGCCCCTTTGACAATCTGGTCTCTCTTAACCCTTCCAGTTTTCTCTTCTTCCAAATCTTCGGAGCCGTCCTTCCCGCCCTCACTACTCTCTTCCAAAACCATCAGCACTCGTCCAACAAGCAAAACCTCGATTTGTGCTATCTCAACTTTCTGTGCTCCATTAAAACTGCTCATTTCAATTCGGTGAACTCGATTTTGAGTGTTAGCAGTCTGGGCATCGTCGGACTTCTGAATCTGATCATCGTGTTTCGAAAGAAGATCTTCTGTTATCAAGTCCCAAGAGTTCCCACCACTCACGGAATCCAGCAGAGGGAGGCTCCAAAAGTGGCTTGTCTTTTGGGGCTGGTGGCGTTTGGATTACTGGGGATCATCAACAATAACTGTCCGAACAAAAATGTTACGCATCTTCGTAAGTATTTTCTCTATTTTCTACAGTATTCCAGACGTTTCAGGCACCTACACCTGTTTCTGGGTCTTCTACTCTGCCCAAATGTGGATCTACTCAAAACGTCACGGGGTTCGCAAATGGCATCAATTCTATATTATCGCTGCATCGTCGGTATTCGGATTGTTCACTTTTGTGGAAAATGTATGTTTTGGCCACGTCCACTTGGCGCAATAGTGCCGCACGGAACTTAAGGGGGAACTGAATTCCTCAGGCTTGCAAGCGTCGGAGGGAGAGAGGCACGGGGTTTAAGAAGTGGAGAAAAAGAAGAAGAAGCCAAAAGGTGGGCGTGGCTTGGGTGAACACTTTTTGATTCCAGACATTTGACCACGACGAGACGTCTACTATCATCCTCAAACATGTTTTCCTTGCAACCTCAATCATTCTGAACGCTTATTTTTGCTATCAATATTATTACGAGGTTGGTTTGAGTTTCTGTTCCTATAATCGGGATACTGTAGAGACCATCCGGACTCCAACCAAGTCAATGGATCAGGTCCCCTTTCTCGGGATCCAAAAAACTAGTCTCCGAAGCGAATGGAATCTACAAGCCATTGAAATCCAAACTTGCTTATATCGTTTTGGCGATGAGTTTTGCAGTGATACTGTAAGCGAAACTTGCACTTTTCAGTTAACCCAGTCTCTTTTTCCAGACCCATCGTCACCTTGCTAACGCCCTCTTTGTCGATAACCTACGTGTGCTTGACTTGGGAGAAGGGCACCCTTGGAATCTACTTCTTCTATTATCTGATTCAGAAGATTCGATTCGAGTGGAGCTCGTTTTCCAAGTCATTCGTGGTTCTTGGCGTTCTCTTCATTGCAGTTTTCATGGTTTTCGAGTTGATTATCATAAGGATTTTGGTGAATTTAGCTGTATTTTCCGTAGCCGTGAGTTTAAAAAACGATTTTACACATTTCAGTTGAAAAAGCGTTTTTCTAGCTCACATTTGAGCCGAGTTATGAGCATTTGAAGCTTTCGGCAGAGACGCAGACAACGAGGCTGTCTGCGTCTCTAACCAAAAAGTGAGGCGCAGACGACGAGAGAACAAAAAACTTCAAACGCTCTTAACTCTGCTCAAAGTTGAGCTGGAAAAGTGGTTCTTTGACAAAAATGTTTGAAATCACCTCATTTATTGAGAAATACGATTTCCAGATAAGTCCTGCCGAGTCGCGAGAGCGCAACAAGGAATGTCTGCTGCCTGGAATCGACTGGAAAATTGTTCTCCACTACAACTTCGCGTTCAACTGGTTCATGTTCATTGTGCTCATGGATTTCATCGACTCGAATTTGAAGGGCGTCCCAAAGAAGAGGATTTTCGTGTTTTGAGAGTTTTTTTTTTTGAATAAATTTTCCCCACTTTTTCTTTGATAAAAATTTGGACGAATCTATACAAATTGGTCAAAAAAGCACTTCTCTAGACCAATTTTGAGCAGAGTTATGGGTGTTTAAAGTTTTTGTCCTCTACTAATAGTTAGAGACGCAGACACTCTCGTCGTCTGCGTGTCTCACTCCAAAACTTCAAACGTTCATAACTCGGCTCAAAGTTGAGCTAGAAACGTGGTTTTTCGACACTTTTATTATTCTCACACAGCTTTTCAAATCAATTTAAGCTCAAAACCGGCGCTCCATTCAAATCGGCTTTACACGAAACCAACGACATGAATACATTTTTTGTTGTTCTCCGCAGCAGATTATTTGTCAAAATCATTGTCAACGTGATAATAGAGCCGTGGTCCTGGAAGCTGGTTAAGATGAACGGGGCGACATCTGCAAACACACTTTCAGAAGCAAACGCGCTCGGATGACTTACATGGATTCCGAACGATCACGAAGTGCGCAGCGAAGTGAGACGCAAGGGGTAGGAAGAAGAACAGAACATGAACGGTTAGCATCATAATCAGACTGAACATGAAGTTCTTCTGGGTTGCCGCAGTTTTGGTGGAGATTCTTGAATGTCTAGAGTTTAGACATCGATACGTCTCGAAAAAGGCAAGAAGTCCGCAAGCTAAGGCTAGCATCAGAGTGAAGTATGAGATGACATAAAACGTCAAAAATCTCCAGGTATCGAAACGAATCGAGAAGCAGTTTTGACACCAGGCAAAATCTGGGAGTGCTCCGAGTCTCTGAAGCAAGCTTGGATCTCAGAAGCTCCGCCCAGAAAACAACAAACCTGCTCTAATGCCAACTTATGCTCTCGTTGATCTCTTAGCTCTGGGTAGACCAAACCAAGAAACAATATGACAACGCCGCTGGATCCGAGAAACAGATAATAGAGGAACATGACTGTCTTCTGTATTGTGGGATGATCGACATGCGATGTGGCAACTTTCATACGGTAGACGAAGAGGTAGACACCCGTCCAGCCAGCTAGCAACAGGAAAAGGACGCAAATTTGAAAGGAGAGTATGGCGTATTCAGCGGCAAACCCGTTTGAGCACAAGATGGCCCACGGGAGGAAGACGTTAAGTTTCCAGATGATTCGGATGTGGTAGTCGAGGAGAAAACCGCTGGAAAATTAGCTGAGTCCTCGCGGACAGTAGTCCTCGCGGACAACTTTGGGGAAAGTTCGATGTGAAAAAATATGCACATTTTGAATTCACTAATAACATTGCTTGATAATTTGTGGCAGAGATGAACATTGTCAAGATACATCAAGAGGAGCCCAAAATATGTTCCAAACTTTTTTGGAGCCACAGCGATTGCTATGATTCTTTTTTTCGTTTTATGGTCATTCATTTCATCGTGGTCGTATCCTAGAAACCTCTTTGAAAAGTTCTCCCAAAAAGGAACCTTGATTTTGATTCTTCTAGGTGAATGTTCTTAGCATTTTAATCATAAAGTTCTGAGTTTTCCTGCATTAAAAACTAATTCAGGCGATTCTACACATTTTGGAGCAAACATCACTTTTTCAACTCAACGTTGAGCCGAGTTATGAGCGCTCAAAGTCTTCGAGTGAGAGACGCAGACGACGAGACGGTCTGCGTCTCTAGCCGATGATAGAGACGCAGACGACGAGAGAGAAAACTTTGAACACTCGTAACTCGGCTCAACATTGAGCTAGAAAAATGGTTCTTTGACCAAAATGAGGAGATTCATTTCTATTTTATCTATAAATTTGGCAAATAAGAATTCTCGATTTTGACCTATTGTTTTTTTCTATCAGTAAAAAGTCCAGTATTCACCTGAAGATATGTGCTAACAAAAAGTTCCGATACCGATTGAATTTCTCGGGACTTTTGAATATCAGTATGAAAAATGCTGTACCGTATATTGGAATCGAGAAACAAGAGGTGATCCAGTTAATAACGACTACATAAAATGGCTCATCGAATAGGCAAGTTTCGGATAGCATTTGCGGATGGAAGTGAAATTGAGAAGAGACGAGGAATCGAGAAATTGAAAAGCAGGTGACATTTTGCAGGTGAAAAAGAAACGTTTGAGCATGAGTTACGAAAAAAAAAAGAAAAAAGCTAGAAAAAATTCAAGGTATTCAAAACCTAGCCATGTTTAGTCTCATTCTGACCGCCCTGCTCTTCTGATTTTGAATATCCAAATTTCACCAAGATTCTATAGGAATCAACATAGTTACGAGAATCCGAAGAACCTCTAGCTAGAAGTGGGACAGTCTTGTTTGAACAATTATTTTCTCTGACTGTCCTGAGGCCCCTCCCCCTCACTTTGTTCGTTGAGTCACCAGTTTTCTGCGTCTCTCATACTCTCTCTGTGCTCCCCTCATTCTCCCAATTATTCATTCCCATCCATCACTCTTGCTACCCTTGCAAGATGACTCTTTATCCCCTATGCCGTAGTGTTTAGTCTATTTCTAGTATTCCTGTAGTTTCCTAGTTATATTTTCTACCCCAAAGGTTATTTGGCACCACTATGTTCCTCGGAGCCTCTTCTTTATGCTATTGATTTTTCTGAAATTTTCAAAAATATTTGTTCGGTGATTTTTTTTCTGGGAAGAGTTTCAATGTGAAAAAAACAGAGGTTTTAGATCATGACTATATCTATCATCACAATGGCCAGCAGCACACCGTGTTCCTTGAAAACTGGAAAATGGTTTGGTAAGACGACTTGTCCTGAATGCCAATCGATATATATGTTTCAGGGGTTTCTATGGAAAACGACCTATTCCAGATGTACTGAGTTCGTTCGTACGGACACACGAAGATTGCCCGAAAAATCCCAGAGAACCTACAGGTTTCTGTTCATGTCATTCTTGTCAGAAGACGTTCACATGAGCAAAGCCAAAGATTTTATTTGAAGCTGTTTGAGGTTGTTGCCAACACAATGTTCACTCACTCATTCAACACATTTCAGAAAGAATTTCAAACTGCATATGGAGCATGACGTCAATTCTGAGTTGGATAGAATCTTGAACCATAAATTGGCTTCGATGGATCAGTGGAGTTGGTAGATATCGGTAGATTAGATTCGGTAGATTGGTTAGATCAGTAGATTGGTTGATGATATGTAGACACCTCAAACTTGGGTAATTAAACCTTTATTAAAAGGAAAGAAATAACGATAATGATTAACAATGAAAGTATAAAATGAGGAAAAGAAAAGATTGAATGTTTCCTCTTGGCTTGTGCCTCCCTCCAAGAGGGAGGCTTTTATGTGGGGACTGTGGGTGGAGTCTAACAGTCTGATAGAAGGGATAGGAATGTGCGGGGGAAAGAATCTGTGGGGGCAGATGAATCATATAGTTTAATAATAAAGTGACGAATGGTGGGGAGAAAGTACAACAGATATCAAAAGATTAAAGAAAGGAACTCGGAATCGAGTACAAACCAAGAATACAGATCGAGAATGGACGAGTTGGCCAAGGCTCAATCAACCGATGGATATGTGGAGCAGTGATGAGCGGAATTCCTTATTCCTTATTCCTTCTTCCTTCTTCCGAGTGATTTTTCTCTTCCGTCTTCCTTATTCCTTATTCCGGATTTTCAAAATCTCTTCCGTCTTCCGTCTTCCGTCTTCCGGTTTTTTGAAATCTGTTCCGTCTTCCTTCTTCCCTCTTCCGGATTTTTATTTTCTGTTCCGTCTTCCTTATTCCTTCTTCCGGAATCGAAAATTTTCTGTTCCGCTCATCACTGATGTGGAGAGCGGCCAAGAATCGGATTGATACACTGGACCGGATACGGATGACAGTCTAAGAAGTGTATGTTGTTCGGTTTTCTGAATATATTATCACCAGCCTGAAAGCGGCAGCTCCGCTGCCGTTTCAGTCTGGCATCAACTTTTTTATGTGTAGAGCTGAAGACGCCATTATCACTATTCTGGAAGTGAAAAGTTTCTGAGTTGCTGATAATCTATTTATTTTGCAAGAAAACTGTTATTTGAAAACAAAAAAAGAAAAAGAAGTGAGAAGGGGAACTCAATTGAAGAAGTTTCACTCAGAGTATTTCTTGATAGACGATATTCAGCAGATTCGGGGTTTCGGATTTCACGAAGAGACCTTCTTTGGAACGAACTCGAGAGAGAGCCACGTACAGTTGTCCATGTGTGAAGACATCTTCCGGCAGCCAAAGTCCAATCCTTCCGAATGACTGTCCCTGCGACTTGTTGATTGACAGAGCAAATGCCAACCGAACAGGAAACTGAGTTCGGCGGAGTTTGAAGGCCAGGTTGTTGTCGTCATAACAGTCGATTCTAGGAATCAGGACTGTCTGACCCATACGACTCCCGGCGGCAAATTGACACTTCAGAATTCGTCTCCCCATCTCCACCACCTTCAGCCGAGTGCCGTTGCAGAGTCCACTGCTGACATCCAGATTTCTGAGCAACATGACGATCGAGCCCGTTTTGATCTTCAGCTTGTGTGGTGGGAGGGATGAGGTGTTGATGGAGTTGAGAAATTCTGTAGTCACGACTTTGGAGTTGCTGTCATCCGGAATGTCGTCTCGGGAGTAGAAGATCTGAATGGTTGAATTGAATGGGGTCAAACTACACAGTAACCCTACCTTTTGCCGATCCTTCCATGTTGTCGTGAACTTGTTCGTTGATACGATCAACATCCACATTTTTTGGAGCCAAGATGGCTGATTCGGAAAGATCTGTATTTCGATCGATCCGGTTTCCAAAAACTTTTTGAATCAAATTCTCCGAAGTGAGCAAATCAGCATCCATGGCAACTCTTCCGAACGCATCGTTAGCTGATCCATCACCGACACGAAGAAGGAAGTCGATCCATTGTTGGTCTCCAGAAGTCACCCGCATGTTCGCTTTCAGCTTGAGAACCTCGAAGTGTCTCCAAAGTTGGCTCCTCTTGATACAACCATCGACTTGATCTGATCTTGATCCTCGTCGGACAACTGGCAGGACTTGACGGAAGTCTCCACCGAGCACAATGACCTTCCCTCCGAATGGAATGTCATTCTCCATGAGATCGCGGAGTGTCTGATCGATAGTCTCCAGAGCGTTCCTCGAAATCATACTTGTTTCGTCACAGACGATGACCTCTGTCTGACGAAGAGAGTGTGCTTCTTTCGAGTTCAGCTTCAGAAGGCTTGCTTGACAATCGTTCCGGATGTCCATCTTCCAAAGGGAAGCTTGCATTGAATCGAACTTCCGAACCCCATCCGTCATCCATCTCGTCCATCTCCTCCATCTCATCCAGAAGACCAAGACGTTGCTCGTTTTGCTTTTTCATTTGGTTGAAGGTTTCTTTTCAACGATTAGCTATTACCTGAAAAAAGTCTTTGGAATACTGGTATTCTGGGTCGAAAAAGGTAAAAAGAAGTGAAAAAGGAAAAGGATGGAATGAAAACATGGAAAAAAATGTGGACGGAAGAATATAAAAACTGCGTGAAAAA
>LR545655.1:38198-66084 GCA_900536305.3 Caenorhabditis sp. 40 LS-2015 | reverse complement strand
CTCAAGGAAGCTCAAATTATGACGCCTTCTACTGACCGTCCCGAGTCGACTGAGAAGTTGAGCTTTGGAGAGTATCTTATTTAGGCTGTCTAGGACAATCTCTGTAAGTTTCATCAAATTTGGTGCCCGGAGAAAAAAGTTTGGAAAGTCTCCTATTCTCAAGGAAGCTCAAATTATGACGCCTTCTACTGACCGTCCCGAGTCGACTGAGAAGTTGAGCTTTGGAGAGTATCTTATTTAGGCTGTCTAGAACAATCTCTGAAAGTTTCATCAAATTTGGTGCCCGGAGAAAAAAGTTTGGAAAGTCTCCTATTCTCAAGGAAGCTCAAATTATGACGCCTTCTACTGACCGTCCCGAGTCGACTGAAAACGGAATTAATTTACACATTTTCAAAAATTCACGTTTGCCCGAAGGGCCCCAGAGGGGCATGCCCCTCTGGTTGGGTTAATTATTCACGTGAGACTATGCAACTGCGCCCCAACAGACATCACCATACGTTCTTTCCCTGGAGCAATCACTTGGCGAACAGCTCATCTTAATCAATGATTTTTTTTCGCTAAAACTTCTTCGTTTCTCTCATTCGTTCCATACTTTTTTGTTTGTCTTTTGCATCTTTTCAATTATTGCAGTGATGGCCTTCAAGAAAACCGATCAAGAATGGACGGAAGAAGCCATGAAGTCCCTCTCCGCGTATGCGACGAAGTATACCTGGCCCCAGAACATCAATTCCGTGTGGAGCCGCATCATAAAAGAGCAGGAGATCAAGTGCCCAAAAAGTGATAGGGAGATCTTTAACCTGTAAGTTGTGAAAAAGTTGTTCCACCCAAAAAATGATGAGTATTATCTAGAAACCCGAAAATCACGAAACTTCAAATATTTTAAACCCAGCCATGTTCATACGCATTCTGAAGTTATACCAGTTTCAAGTTTTGAAAATTTTTGCCTCGAAACCCAAACTTCTCGAAAAACTCAATTTTTCCATTACTATTGTCTAGAAATTCAAAAACGTCTATGTTCCAGGGTGGAGCCGAATCTTCTCCAAATCGAGAAGATCGACTACCTGACGACGGTCGAAAAAGTGCAGATGCTCTACGTGTGCTTCCAACCAGTGAGCTCGGCCTTTCGAGCTATGTGAGTTTTGACAAAAGCAAACTTGTAGAATGTAGAATTTGTAGATTGGCACAGGAGGGCCACAAAATATGGCTGGATTCTACTAACAGGATCCAAAACTATCGCTTCAACAGTACTGCAATGCGGCAAAAGGAGGCTGGAAGAGCGATGTGGCTGGTTCCAAGAGTTAGACCGTGGCCGGATGAAGGCGAGATGAAAAGATCAACAAGTCCACTGTCGAAAAATCGCTCGTGAGTGTTATCTATCCAATTTCCAGACTCGGCAAACGAATACGGTCATATTGAGTATAAACATGACATTTTCAGCGTTGTCACCAACAACAAGCGTCGTCCGAGAACCCCTCCGACGAAGGGAAAACGTGCCAAGATGAACGAGGGACCAGAAGAAGTCGCCATGTCTTCTGGTTCCAATCCAGAGAACCTCAAAGATCAGATGAGCACGTCTACCGGGAGATCGTCCGAACCGCCCGCCCTCGACCTGGCTGAGTTCGCCGTTCAAGTCGAGGCGCTTGCGGAGACACTTGAATTGTCGGAGCTAGAGCAGAAGGCTAGCGGGATTGGGAAAAGTGCTGGAAGTCAGAAAAAGGTATGTTTTTTTTAGTTTCAGAAAACCCTGTATGCTCAAAAACCCAACATCCGACTTTAGTGGTCTAAAAGCTTCCAATTGGCCTAGAAACCCAAAAATTCATTTCGATGACCTAGAAACCCTGAGAATCTTCATTTCAGCTTGTCAATGTGGACACCTTCAACATCTCGATGCTCGGAATTATTTCCATCTCCGACATCGAGAAACTGCCGAACTTCGAAGGACCGTCCATCAAAATTGTAACATTCTTCAAACGACTCCGAGGCATGCTGATTCTTCCGTTCGGCGTCGGGAAACTCCTGAAGCACATCGATGAGAAAATACGCCAGCTGGAAAACACAAACGATACGGTAGAAATTTGAATTTTCTTGGATAGAAATTCCAACCAAACTTCTTTTAGAGCGTCTTGTCAATGGACCGTATCAAATCTCACCTGGATATGCTGCTCAATTTCGTTTCTTGAATCGATATCAGTGTAGAATGGTGTGGTACTTGTTCTTGTCATATAGTATTCATCGATTCATTATTATTTTGATAGTTTTTTGTAGAATAAAGTTTATGGAAAGGGAAAATGTTTGATGGACTAGAAACTCCACCTCCTGAATATCTTTCCTCAAATTCCTCATAATTGGAGACAACCAAAATTCACTAAATTTAGATTGTTTCGAGGGAGGGAGCAGGTGGATTCTCACTTGAAAAGACTCACGAAACCCCCACGAATTCGCTTTTCTCCATGGCTGATCTATTAGTATTTCTGGTGTTCTCCACAATCCGAGTTCTTTCACTTCTTTTCAATGTCTTACTGTTTCTGGTTGTCCATGCGTTTGCAGATTACAGTAAGTCAAAATTTATAGTCTTGTTATTGGGCCTTAGGCTAAGGCTAATCGTCTTTGAGTGTTGCTCAGGTCAATAGAACTGTATTCAGCTCGAACCCCATCCGTCTACATTTACAACATGTTATTGGGGAATACTGGAGAAATAGTCACCGGGTTCATTATTCATCTTTACCCAATTCTATTAGAGGATCAGGAGTACACAGGTTTCTAAACGCTTCCTTCATTGTCAGGTCCGGTTTTTTTCTCAGATTTTCGAGACTCCATCGGCGATATTATCACACTCTCCAGCACATTCTCCTATGAGCATCCACTGTATCTAACCATTCTTATGGTTGTTCAAAGAATATGGTGCATTTTCAAACCGAATAGTAAAGTGTTCAGTGACAAAATGGTTTGGCTCTATTGTGCGGGGATCGCTGTAAGCTTCAGTGTTGTTTTTCTCGGTTCCTGGGATAGATGGCGAAAAGTGGTCAACTAACAAAATGTTTCTCTTGTTGTCAGCAACATTTTGTTAGTTGATCACTTTTTGATATCTGTTTCAGGAACCTAGATAACTCAGGTCGCATTTCCAGGTATTCTCCCTGACCTCCTTACTAATCCCTTTCTTCTCTGAATGCCGAATCAATGCCAATCAAAGAACATCGTCTTTCGAAGCTGCATGTGCCCCAAATAGACATTGGGTATCCCTGAAAAAACTCTCGTCAAGCTGAAATCGACACTTTCAGATCACCCTTCTGCAAAACAAGTATCTCATTTTGATCCCAGCGGTCTCTATGGTCTTGAACATTGCTCTTATCATCTATTTGTCACTGAAGAAAAGGAATATTGAGAGAACTCTGAACGCCAGTACAGTGCATCGAAACTCTTCAACAACCCGGCAGAATTTTGAGAGCACTCTATTGTTCCAGTCAATTTCTACTACCACATTTTTAGTGATCTATGAACTATCTGGTTTGTTGCTTCGATCGATTCCGGTAAGAATTTCCTTTGATATGAAAATAGAGTCAGGTTGAGTACCAAATGATAGACCTGAGATCTTGAGTTCTGAGCAAACTACAACACCTGAATTCCAGAACATCACCACCAACTTTTCCGTAGCCAACCGACAGCTGATATTCTACACTAGAACGACTACGGCTTCCCCGCTATGCTTCCTCGTGTATTTCGTGGGAACACCTGCCATCCGTCGTCTTCTCATCAGAAGCATCGGCGCGATGTTCAAAGGGATCACTTCTTCAGGGGTGTCTTCAGTTGGACCAGTTGGAGGCGGGGGATGGAGTACTGGTGTTATTACTTGATTCGGTGAATAAACACTTAATGAGGCAGGTGTATAACAGACCTTCACATCTTCAAACCTTCAGACTATCAGACATTCCTAGCTGAAGGCCTTTAGACCTCCAGACCTTTAGACCTCCAGTCCTTTAGACCTTCAGATGTTTGACCTCAGACTTTCAGACTTACAAACCTCAGACCTGCAAACCTCAGACCTTCAAACCTACAAACCTACAAACCTTTAGACCTTCAGACCTCCAGACCTTTAGACCTCCAGATCTACAGATCCTGAGACCTCGAGATCTTGAGACCTGCAAACCTTCAGACCTCCAGAGTCTCATAACTTCAGATCTACAAACCTTCTGCTTCAGTCCCACTTTTCCGAACCTCAGCAACTTTTCTAGTCTTGTCCTCTTCTCAACTTTACACCAAAACAAGTCATTTCTTCCCACGAGTCAAAAAAAAAGTGGAAGAAAAAAGTGTGAGAAACTGAACCCGTGTTTTGATATGTCATTTTTCACCCTCGACCAACTTTGGAAACAAATTTTTGCACCGGATCTCTGGTGTCACATCATTCAGCATGATTCATTGGATAGTGACCTCGGCGCAAGTGATATTCTCTATTCTCAACCTTGGATTCCTCATATTCGATGCGCTCTTATTATCTGTTGTGTTGAAGGAGAAAATCTCAAGCTCTCGAAATCAATCTGGCCCTTTCATCTATATCATTTTTATGACGGGTTTTGGGATTTCGGAAAAGTTGATCGATTTTCTGATGGTTGATGCGTGGCCGGTGGCAGAGTGGATACAGCTGAATGGAGGATATGAGAGTGAGTGGAATCGGATCTGAGGGAATTCAGAATCCACGGAAACTTTGGAACCTTTGAATTCTTGAAATCCATGGAAACCCAAACTCCTGGAAGTTCAGGATCCTTGAAAATGGAGATTCCGAGTCCATAGTGATTCAGAAGTCCTGAAAGATTCGCTAACCAATTCTGTATTTCTCATCTTCAAATTCCAGAATACCGTCAACTAATTGGCACCGAGGTCTCTCTCCTCTTCACAATCTGCTATCTAACCCCATTGTTCCTAGACTGGGTCATGACTGCTCACCGCATCACCATATTCATGTCCCCCATAAAGTCCCCGAAATGGTTCAGCGATACCAAAGTCGTCGGCTATTGTGTTACTGTTACGGTAGGTCAAAATTCACCTCCCTACAATTTCCCATTCTATTAAGGTCTTCATAACCATCTGGCTCCTCATCCCCTACTTCTCAAAATGCTCTCTAAACTTCAACGCTCTCACCAGCTTCCACGAGTCCGCATGTGCATCCGATCGTCATCCCATCACTCTGTTCCAGAACAAATTTCTGATCTACGTCCCGATCCTCTCTGCAGTCATCAACTCTGGACTGCTCATCCAGCAAAAGTGTCTTCGTGCTCGCTGGGTCTCCACCTCGTCGTCCGTCTCTACATCTCATGTAAAGCGAGAGAACGAGATGATCCGACAAGCCTGCTTCATCGGCGTCTACCTCAGCTTCTACGAGATTCTCTACCTCCACATGCGACTTTATCCGGTTAGTTTTGAGCAGTATACCAAATTTTAACTTTCGTTTTCAGGAACAATTCCAATCTCTTCCATTCGAACTTCAAACCATCTCCTACGACCTCCGTCTTCTGGCTATCAGCTCATTGAACGCTTTTGTCTACTTTGTGTTGACCAAGTCCACGAGATCCCTGGTGCTGAAAGCCTGCAGTTCATTCCAGCCAAACAATCATCAACTCAGTCATAGTCATAGCAATGCTCGTATTCTGCATTAACGTTCTCTGTTGAACTTTGGACATAAAGAAAAGCACCACTACCTTTGACTCCAACCTACAGTGTTCAGTACAAAATGGTCAACTTTGAGCCCGTTGAAAAAGTATGTTCCAATCACTCGATTTTTATGAAACTTGGTGAATGTATCAAGCAACTTTAGATCTTCATTTCTGTGGCTGAAAACTTTTAACAAAAATTGCTGCGAAGTGAGTTATAGTCACGCGACACCAATACTCGGAAAAAACTTCCACCAATGATCTTTAACGCAACATAACTGCCTTGATTGTGAATTTCGTAAAAACTTTTCAACTACGAAAAGAAAGATCTAGAGTTGCTTAATACATTCACCAAGTTTTATGAAAATCGAGTGACTGGAACATACTTTTTCAATTGCTTAAAGTTGGCCATCAGGCCCTAAAAATCACCAAAATTCATATACTTTTGGCCAGCTCTGTATTACCTATTACCCGACTATGATCAAAATTTATGTACCAAAAACCTACCAACAAACAATAAAAACAACACCAACAGACATTAATGACGTGATTTCTTGATTGCTGAAGCATTTTTTGCTCTCTGGTCTGGCTTATTTGCTTCAGTCCTTTTGTTTCATTGCCTGTTTTCAGAAAAAAACAACCGAAACCTCGTCTTCTCCTTCTTATCACTCGTAACTTTGAATGATATGAATCCGTTCAAATTTATTAATAGTAAACAAGAACTGGAACAAGAATTTTTAAAAATCAGACTTTTGAGACTTCCCCGTCGCTTATGATCACTTTTCCAACCTGATCATCAACTTTCAAAAATACATGACTTTTCTCCTCCTCGTGACTCCCCCAAATTTGAACTTTCTTTTGTTGCTCCAAAACGTGCACAATGTCGAATTGATGTCTTTGATTGCGTCAAAACGAGCAGCCCGCGTGACTAATTATAGTTTTTGGGGTCTTATCACTACGGAAAAGCAAAATGGGAATTTGAGAAAAAGTTGACCTTTTTCAGAGATCAACAGGAAGTTTGAAGAGAACACAGGCAAAGGAGGATTGATTTTCAGGAGTTTCAGTTTTCACATTCTGGATTTCGTGTATTGCAGCTTTGTAAATGTTGAGCTTCTGATGGATACCAGCGGATTTTCAAGATTGGCAGTATCGTCATTCCAAAGGATTTTGGAATTCACGGAGAATCAGAATTCAGAATTCATGGAAATTCCGAATCCAGTAAATCAAGGAGCAACGAAAGTTCGGGATCTGTAAATCCACACAATATTCGGAACTCACGAATCTTGAGAATCCGTGAAAACTGACTCTCCACGAAACTCTCTCCACGAGAATCTATGAAAGTTGAGAATCGACAAGAATTCAGAATCGACGAGAGTTTAGAATTCATGAAATCTTAGAATTCAAAAAAACACAACTTTCAGGAATCTTCGAAATCCATGAAAGTCAGAATCCATAAAACTCACATACCCTAGGAACTCGGAATCCCTGGAAAATCAGACTCCAAGAATCTGCGGAGTCTATGAGATGCTGAATCCATGTGAACTCGGAAGCTATGCAAATTTAGAATTCTTGATTCCTCCGAATTCATGTAACCTCAGAATCCATCCAATCTACTGGAATCTACAGTAACCCGATTCCCGCCAAACTTCTCAATTTTCCTCGGTCTTCTGAACTCTTCCACCCACCCACTCCCCCCACAAAATAACAAAG
Source organism: Caenorhabditis sp. 40 LS-2015 (assembly GCA_900536305.3). Taxonomy (NCBI): domain Eukaryota; kingdom Metazoa; phylum Nematoda; class Chromadorea; order Rhabditida; family Rhabditidae; genus Caenorhabditis; species Caenorhabditis tribulationis. The sequence goes on along the minus strand of LR545655.1, from coordinate 58,732 downwards.
ATCGCTCCGGAAACCTTGCCCCTTTCTTTTTCCTAAAAGTCCAACTCTCACTTCTCCGCCCTTATCAAAAGTACACGTCCTCTTTCAGAATACAGGCTCTCCATCTCGCTCTATTGACGTCAATTAGGACCCCAGAAGTCTCGTGACGCAGAAGAAGAGAAGAAGGCTTCCTGATACCTCCTGATACAGACGACACTCACCGATTGAGGGTTGAGAGAGCTGTCTATCAAAAATAAGGAAAAAAAGTGACTCTGAAAGTGATAAGAAAATTTGAGGCGAATAAAAGAGTCGTCTTATCATTCGCCTATTCCACTCACTTTTGCCTCACAATCACCTCAACATTTTTTTGACTCTTTGACTCGATTTTTTGAAGAGTCGGCAAAAATTTGAAAGTTTGAAGAGGAGAGTGAGAAGAGAGCCTTTCCGAAAATGACTGCACAAGATGTACAAGAACTGAAAAACAGATTCACGATATCGGTATGTTTCAGGGATGGAGCAGAAGTCTCGAAGAACCACTCGCCGAGAACTCGGGCTCTAATTTTTTTTGTATTATTTTTTAATTATGAAATGAAAATGAAGCCTGTTTCTGAAGTTTCTTCAAGTTTCAGTGGGCGGAGTCTTCATGGATTCTGTTGATTTATGGATTCTGATGAAGGCTCTTGAATCCAGAAATTTATGATTCTCAAAAGTTAGCTTCAGATCTTGAAACCAGCTCTTCAAGTTGTAGGCTCCAACTTTGAGATTCAAAATTTCGATTTAAATTTTCTCCGCTTTCATTTTGAGCCTCAAAATTTCCTTTCATTTCAAACTCAAAAATGATGGTCCAACTTTGCCCGTCTAAAAACCTGTGGCCCCTTCTGACATTCTAAATGAGAGCCTCCAAATTGATGGCCTAACACTCCCCCCTCTACTAAACTTCGGCCACTGATGACTTTAACTTTCTGAAACTTTCAAACTCCCTCGATTTCGTCATCATCATCTAACCCTTCCAAACTACTTCCCGGAAGTTCCTCCGAAAAATCGATAGAATTATCTATTCCTACGAAAGTTGAAAGACTGAACTGAGTTTCTGTGACTGATAAGACTCCATTGAAACTAGGAGAACTTCAAAAAAGACTGAACAATGTCAAATTTTCAGCACTTCTTCGTGATACTAATACCATTCCTGGCCATTGGACTCATCACAAAGCTACCCGAGAAGCCGGAAGCTCGACTTGTCAAAGATAGACATTGTTATAATACTTGCAAGTAAGTAAACTGCTCCTAGGCCCTGAAGACCTCAAAACCAGCCAATTTCCAGACTCCGAATAGTGGAAACGATCCCCGCGAACATCTCATTCGGCGAGGACACCGTCTTCCCCCTCTCCACGTTTCGCGCCTGGAATTCATTGATTTCAAATGCCAAGGAAGAGCTCTACGTGGCTGCCTACAAATCCAGCCTGCAAGGAAAGCATGTACTCGGAGATTCTGCAAAGTACTATTCAGTGGAGGTGAGCTCTAGAATACTCTAAGATTTAGCGGCAAGGTTCGATCTTCCAGGGAGACACCATCTACAACACGCTAATGTCAGTGGGAAAGTCGCGAAGGGTCAATGTTCGAATGGTCGAGAACTACCCACCCAAGGACAAGGGGGACAATGCCGATGGAGTGATCCTAGAGAATTTCGGCGCGGTGACCCGAAAATCCATCGACATCTCCGAGTACATGGGTCGCGGGAAGATGCACTCGAAGTTCCTGGTCGCCGATCGCAAGTCCTTCTATCTGGGCTCCGCGAACCTCGACTGGCGGAGTTTGAATCAGAAAATGGAGCTGGGAGTGTTGGTAGAGGACTGCGAGTGTCTCGGAGAGGACATGCACAACATCTTCCATGTGCTTTGGGATCTCAAGAACAAGGGGATCGATGGGAATGGAGCGCTGAGGGTGAAGGCTGTCTATAACAAAGAGAGTCCATTGGAAATGCAGGTGCAAGGGGCGAAAGCTCAGGTGTACATCGCAACATCCCCGAAAGAGTTGAACAATCCTAGAAGGACTTGGGACCTGGACGCGATTGTTTCGGAAATCGATGCTGCCAAAAAGTTCATAGACATTCATGTCATGGACTACTTCCCCTTGTTCATCTATCGTAGCCCCCGAGTTCATTTTGCCAATATCGACGATGCGATCAGGCGGGCAGTTTTGAGAGGCGTCAAAATCAGATTCCTAGCCGCCGCACTTCACTACCCAGACATTGGAACCAGATTCCTAAAATCATTGGAGTCCCTAAACGGGTTCCATGCAAATGGGACCATGGAAGTGGTAAGGGTCTCTTATCGACTCTGAACTCTCTCAACGATTTTTACAGAAAATCTTCAAAGTCCCGCGAACCAACATCGAGAGCATTGTGATCAATCGGGAGAGACGTACGCATAATAAGTTCATGGTCACTGAGTCCGCTGGAATTATTGGGACCTCGAACTGGTCGGGAGATTATTTCATGGGCGGCACCACGGGAGCGGCGATTGTCATCCGGCAGACGGGGAAGAAGAGGCCGTTTGTGGATGAGCTGCAGGTTGGTATATGATGAACCCTAGGAGATTCTGAAGCACAGCGATTTTTTTATGAAGGATTCTGAAGGTTAGAGACTCTGAAGGACTCTCAAAGATTCTGTAGAACTCCAGAAACTTATGTATCACTCAGAAAGATTCTGAAGGCTCTTAACATTGTTCCTAACTTGCAGGACATCTTCACCCGTGACTGGGAAAGCGACTACGCTCATCCTCTTGAGGACTATTTTGAGAAATGTGTGACAAGTAACACCGGGGACTTTTGCGAGGGCACGAAGGACCCAAGACTTTTCGCGACTCCGGCAGGTGCAAATTCTGAATAGCCATCGATCTGGCCTAGGATCCTACAACCTAGGATTTTAGGCCGCCACACTCAAACTGTATTATATAAAAGTACTGGTTGGTCTTCGTCTTCACTTCCTTTTTTGTACATAATAAAGTTTTTTGCAATTTTCATTTGGTGTACACCAGATCAAACTTGAACTTTCCGCGCTCCATAGAGACTTTCGGAGCGGGTTTTCGGCAGCCCAAAAGTTCGAGAAAGGCTTCTCGAAACTTCCGAATGCAAAGCATGCTGACAAGAGGGACCATGAAGATGCACGAGAAGGAGAACATGTAGCCATATGCATACAGATAGTTGGTGTGGCGGATTCCTGGAAAACTTGCTTTAAAAAGTCCACACTCTTCAGCAAGAAGCCATTAACTAACCTTGCCCCAACAAGACCCTCCACTGTCTTACTGTCAGCGGAAATGACAGTAGCAATTCTGTAGAGCTCTGCAGCAACAACACAAACGAGTAGCTCACACACAGATGCTTATGGGATCGGCACTCTGAAACTTTCTCTCTTTTTGTGTCGGGTTACTCTAGTCAGAACTCACTTTTGAACACAAACTTCTCCGCGACTTGCACTATAACCAGTGTGAGGTTTGTGAGAACTGCGAAGAGTAGGAGGGTGTTGTTGAACGACATCGAGATCAGAAAGACGTCTGGGGAAGCGATCCATTGAGCGCAGATGTCGTTGATGGTGACGTCACCGATGGCTAGATGAGCCAAGGTGAAGAAAAGCTGAAAAATGGCCCACTGCACTTACCCAAAGACATGAGGAGAATCAGTTTCACTAAAACTTCAGACCCTATTTTCTCAAGAAAACTGAACCCGTTGCTACTACGAATTGGCTAGCAAATTTTCACAGATACCTGCCTTACCTCCAAGAAAGTAATCACCACTTGAAATGCAACCATGTTCACAATTTTCAGCCGCTTTTTCAAAAACACCTGGCAAATATGGTCGATCGCAATTGGTACGGTTATTAGACCCGCCGATTGGAAGCAGGCCAAGACAAAGTGTCGTATTAGGGAGCAGTGAAGAATGGATGAGTACTCTGGAGCCTTTCCGAAGAGTAGAAACATCGTTTGCCAGGTGGATAGCAGGTAGAAGGGCCAGTAGAGGATTTGGGTGGAGAATGTGGCGAAGGAGATGGAGTTCTGGAAGGCTCAAAAGTCGATTAGTTTTGGTTTTGAGGCTTTGAAAATGTTACCAATCGACTGGAAATTGAATTTTGAGTCTAGAGCCTGTCCCAATGAACAAAAACGGGAGGGTAGAAATTTTGATTTTTTTGCTCATTTTCAGCCTTTAAACTGTCATAACTCAGTATATACTGGTCCAAATGAGCTGAAAATGCTACCAGTCGATTGGAAATTACATTTTACATCTAGATTATATTAAACAATGTCATTTTTGCAAAATTATTTTTTGCTCAATTTTCAGCCAATCTGTAACTTCAACTGCTCATAACTTGGCGCATTTTGATCCAAATCAACTGAAATTGGTTCTGTTAGATAGATAATTGCATGTTCTTTCCCATCAACTTAAAAAACTTACCGCATATTCCACCAACAGCTTCTTCCTCCTCCACAAAAACACGCACAGGCCAATACTGGCCAACAACGATATCGTATCCACCAACCACTCAGACAGTAACCGATGCGAGTGCTCTATGGCGGTATAAGTGGGCTCAAAAACCTCATCCCATCCGGTTTTATCAATGGAGCGCATTTTGTGAATCTTCGCGTCAGTGGATTTGTACACGTAGGGATAGAGATCTAACAAGGAATGGTTCCTTCGGGAAACGTTCATTTTTTTCTGAAAATTTAGACATGAAAAAAAAGATGTTATAATCTACAAAATAGAAAAACACTGGTCAGAAGGGGGAAAAACGTTGGAAAACAGAAACGATTTTTTTTTGTAAAAATACAGATTATCTAAATCTGGCGGAGAGGGGGGCGCCCACGCCGTCGTGTTTTGGAATCGATCTTTTGATCTATGAGGTTTGAATTTTTCGGCGGGAAGCGGATTCTGAAGGAGTCGAACAGATTCAGGGTGGTCTAGAAGCTTCTGAAGGATTTTGGGTGGATTCTGAAAGACCCTGGAGGGTTCGGAAAGACCCCGGAGGATTCTGAATGACCCAGATGAATTTTGAACGGTTTTGAAAGATTCTGAGCAACTCTGACCAACCTTGTAGGATTTTGAAAGTTCCTAAATGATTCTGAAGAATGTGGAACACTTCTTAGAGCTTCTGAAAGATTGTAGAAGCGTTAAGAGGATTCTGAAGAATTCTAAAAGATTCTTGTAAGTAACAAGATTTGAAATATGCATCATTTATTGTGTGGCATCATTTTTTTGTATATATTTTTTCAAATGAATTTTGAATGCTTATCGCACATATTGGGATGGTTAAAAATGGCAGGGTGCAAAGAAATTGGGGGACATGATTTAAAGGTCGCAGAGGGTGCAGACGCAGTCTCCGGTGATGCAGGTGGCGACTTTGCAGTTCTGGAAGTTTTGAGAATGTTTTGAGACTCAATGACTGGAGGTTAAAAGAGTTTGAAAAGCAAATTTTCGGTTAGTATCCCTAAGACCCCGCCAAAACTCACTCTGCAGGTGATGGACTTGCAGATCGAGTCCGAGAAGTAGCACGAGAAATCGGCGGTGGCCAACTCGATGAGGGCGATGAGGAGGATGACGACGAGGAGGTACTTGAACATGGTGAAGAGCTGAAAAAAACCATGGGGGGAAATCGAGAACATAGAGAGGTAGAGCATCAAGAAAAAAAGGGAAGAGGAGGGATGCTAGATGAGAGAAGTACTGGCTGATGAGTTGAAAGTAGGTCTTAGCAAAGGGCTGAGCTTAGCTGAGCCAAGGGCTAAGCCTATCCTGGCCCAGCTGAGCCAAGCTGAGCTAAAGACTCAGCCAAGTTGAGCTCAGCTAAGCCAAGGGCTGATCCAATCTGAACCTAGCTGAGCCAAGGGCTGAGCCTAGCTGAACATTGCTGAGCTTAGCTGAGCTTAGCTGAGCTTAGCTGAGCTTAGCTGAGCTTAGCTGAGCTTAGCTGAGCTTAGCTGAGCTTAGCTGAGCTTAGCTGAGCTTAGCTGAGCTTAGCTGAGCCTAGCTGAGCCTATCGGAGCGAAGGACTGAACCAAGCTGAGCCCAGCTGAGTCAAGGGCTGAGCCCATCCTAGCCCAGCTAAGCGTGAGCCTTAGCCGGTGCCCCAGCTTAACCCCATACCCATTTTCTTGGTATGACTCCAGAGCAAACAACTTCAAAAGAAAAGATAGAATAAGAGTGAAGTCTCGGGGTCCTGGAGTGGGAATGAGGGACAGCTGCCTGTCATCTCTTGCTCCGAGAGTGTGGACAAAGAATTACACTTTCGGGTCCCACCCATCACTTCTAAAAGCCTCTGGGTATGTTATGTTTATGTGAGCCCCGGGGCCCAGTGCCTCTCTTCGTGTGTTGTATGATCGCCTGAAAACGTCGTGTCAACTCGCTCGAAAAGTTATCCATCAGTTGCGACGACAACTGACGGATGTGCTCGACATCGTGACTTTGCGGAATTTGGTCGACTTGGAGGGGAAAAAGTGAAAAGGGGGAGATGAAGATGTATCGACATGGGAACAAACACATGGAAAAAGTTCAAAGTTCTGATGGGTTCGAATGTTGCGATTTTAAACTGAGCAATGAGATCAAAGGGGTAAGTTAGAGGCAAGAGGCCAATCTTAGCAAAAAACAGATCCAGACAGTAACGATGGTCATGTCTTAGCCTGAGCTCAGTGGGATCCTCAAGCTGAACTGTATTACTTCCCAAATGTTTCCCTCTGATTCGAATGAATATGGGGGCGAAAATTCGACCACCTAAATCTAAGAACTTCTGTAGAGGGAATTTTTGAAGAAACTTTTTTTTCTCGAGCTATGACGATTTTTCAAAATTTTGAAAAAAATCGTTTAAAATGACCGCATTTCGGTCATTTTTTAATATTTTGAAATGGGAAAAATGTCAATAGGAAGAACTTTTTGTAATCTTATTTTTTTATGTTAAAAAGTTTTTTGTACCTAAATCCCAAAATGGTTAAATTTTCGGTCAAACCCGGAGTCGAAAAAAACCGCTTGTACGATTTTTTTGAAATTATTACCAAAAGATTTGGCATAAAAAATGAGGTAATAAGGCATGTTTTCAGAGTACCTTTTCGACCTTTTTCGGAAGATAAAAGTCAATTTATAGGTAAAATCAGTGATTTTTCAACTTTTTTCACTTTTGCATGGGTAACATTATATCGATTCGAAGTTTTTAGATAGTTGGTAGTTTTCTTAGAATATCTACTAAATAAATCTTTCATATCCTCCCATTTAATGAAGTGATATTCATGTTTCTGGCACCCTACACTCATCTCACAAAAGTTCACCAGTGGCCAAAAAACCGAAAAAATTTTTGTTTCCCCGAATCTTCAATTTAGTATTATTTTGGTGCTCTTAACCTAATTCGATGATTCGTGTGTGAATTACTGCAAAAAACACCAAAAGTAGGAAAAAAACTTGAAGGGAGAGCATTTGAACTGACGAGAGGCATGCACTTCATTAATATTCCTATTTTCTACGGCATTTCGGTATTTTTTGAAGTGATTCAAATACGAATCATCGAATAAGGTTAAGAGCACCAAAATAATACTAAATTGAAGATTCGGGGAAACAAAAATTTTTTCGGTTTTTTGGCCACTGGTGAACTTTTGTGAGATGAGTGTAGGGTGCCAGAAACATGAATATCACTTCATTAAATGGGAGGATATGAAAGATTTATTTAGTAGATATTCTAAGAAAACTACCAACTATCTAAAAACTTCGAATCGATAAAATGTTACCCATGCAAAAGTGAAAAAAGTTGAAAAATCACTGATTTTACCTATAAATTGACTTTTATCTTTCGCAAAAGGTCGAAAAGGTACCCTGAAAACTTGCCTTATTACCTCATTTTTTATGCCAAATCTTTTGGTAATAATTTCAAAAAAATCGTACAAGCGGTTTTTTTCGACTCCGGTTTTGACCGAAAATTTAACCATTTTGGGATTCAGGTACAAAAAACTTTTTAACATAAAAAAATAAGATTACAAAAAGTTCTTCCTATTGACATTTTTCCCATTTCAAAATATTAAAAAATGACCGAAATGCGGTCATTTTAAACGATTTTTTTCAAAATTTTGAAAAATCGTCATAGCTCGAGAAAAAAAAGTTTCTTCAAAAATTCCCTCTACAGAAAATCTTAGATTTAGGTGGTCGAATTTTTGCCCCCATATTCATTCGAATCAGAGGGAAACATTTGGGAAGTAATACAGTTGAGGTTGACCCAAAAAGCGAATCTCTTCTCCAACTTACCCACCGTAGCCCCAAAAGTCTGTCGAGGTCAAAACAAAAGTCGAAACCAAAACTGAATGTGTTCTTGTCGATTCTCCCGTCCATTTTATTCGGACACCCCCTGAAAACAAAGTATCATCCATTTGTTGACAGATGACACATACACCATGTCATGTCACATTTATGAATCAGTTTTTCTAAGCAAAATTGTTCTCCAAAAAATCGGAAGAAAAACATAACAAAAATGATGTGATTTTTTCGCTTATTATCAGGGTGGTGGGTAATCTGTAGTTTGATGTTTCGGGGGTTATGGTAATTTTCATGAAAAATGAGTGGGGTGTTATAAATAGAAAATTGCATTGTTTTGGTTTTCGAAAATTCTATAGGATTCTGAAAGGCTAGGAGGCCTTCTAAAGGGCCCTGAAGGGTTTTGGACAACTCTCAAGAATACTGAAGACGTCGAAGGAGTTCAGAAGATCCCTGAATCGCTCAGAGAGGTTCTGAAGAGTTCTCAAGGCTTCCAAGGGATTCTGAAGGATTCTGGAGCATTTTGAAGAACTCTGAATAATTCTAAGAAGTTCTGAGATTTTCGGAAGCTTTCTGAATGATTCTAAAGATCTCTAGAAGATTCTGAAAACCCAAAAAAATTTTTGAAAAAATAGTAAACTCTTTTTTATTGAAAGCAATATATAAAATGAGATGATTCGGGATCGAAAAAAATGAGGTTATTTCAAGGAAACATCCAGAAAAATGGGAGAAAAGGAAACCGGCTTTGCCATACATATAAATATCTGTTTTTTCGGGGGGAAGTTTCAAAATGCTAGAATACTGTAAGTTAGACACATCCATACTCCAACCAGATGGTCTTCTCATTAGGATTGCCTCCAGATTCTGGAGATTCTGACGTCGTCGGTGGAAGATTCACATTCTCATAGTAGCTGAGGGTTTTGTCGATGCGTTCGTCCTGAAGACCACTTTTCCCATCAAAATCAGCCTATTCACTCACCTTATCCCTAACAACATCCCGCTTCTCTCCCTCCGGCACCACTCGTCGTTCTGGACTCCCCAGAAGGCTCGAGTTGGGTGTGGAGTGAGCAATCGGCTGGAAGAATGAGCTACGACTCGGACTGTCATCGGATTCTCGATAGTGAGGTGGTTGATGTTTCGGAGGAGCTCGAGGAGGATTGTACGGTGGTGGAGGTGGACGGGAGCGGAGGGAGGAGGTGGCTGGCGCATTACGGATCGGCATTCGAGGAGGCAGGAAGGGCAGGGTGGCTGAAAATGGTCATTTTTAAGAGTTTGAATTCTGACGGTAAACAGAAAACAGAATCATGAGGACTAGAGCATAACTGACTGTGAAATGAGAACTTGAAGTATCAAGGTTGAAAGCTTTTTTTTTAATTCTAAAATCTTAGAATCTTGGAGACTAAGAAGTTCAAAACTGGAATCAACATTCCTCAGAATACTTTGGAGCTCTTCAGGATTCTCCAAGCTCCTTTGGAACTCTTCAGAATTCTCCAAACTCTTTTGGGCTTTTCAGAATCCCTCAGAATCGCCCAGAATCCTTCTAAATGTCATGCGATCTCCAGAAATTACTCCGGAAGTGCTTAGAATCTCTCAAAGGACCTCAGGATCTTTTCGAATACTTTAGGCTCTTTCAAAATCCTTCAGGAAATCTTGAACCGCCAGGGAGTCCTCCATAACTTTTCAGTCCGCTTCACACCCCTTCAGAATCCTCTAGACTCTTTCAAACCAAAAAGAAACCAACTCACTCATATTCTGACTTTCATATTCGTTCAAATAGCGTCTCGATGCATTGGGTATCCTTACGGATCCGCCGAGAAAATCGTTCCGACTCCTCATCAGAATCGGATTATGATTTTTCGTCGACGCAAAGTCCGGCGAGACGACGTCGTGATCGTCCGACGATGAGCATGTGGGCGGAAGGTTGTCGTTGTCATCAGGGATTCCTGGATTGGTGAACAAAAAACAGTTGAGAGGTTTCCTTTGTTGGAACACAGAGGACGAAACACATGAAAATGTTTATTTGAACGTATAAAAAGCGAAGCGGACGGAACAGACGGACACAGACAGACATTTAACAAAATATGATGTACCCGAAATCAGAAAAAGAAGCACAACGGGGGGTGAGACATGCAGTAGTACATATTTTCTAGATATACAGATATGTGAAATTTTTTTGTTTTCGGCTCTAATCACTACAGTTATAAAAACCGGGTCCAGAGTGCATATCGATCATTTTGCGAACATTCGGATTCGTATATGCACCTTGTAGAATGCCCAAACTAGTCTCATGCAGGTTTTTGCTCGGACTCTTCAGCCGTCTCAACGAGAGGATTCTGGAGAACGACGACGTCGAACTCGACGTCATCAGTTTTAGTGCGGACTTTTGCGAGAAGCTTCGCGAGCCATGCAGTGGACAGTCTTCTGGCGAGGTGAACACGCCTGAGGAGGCGGACGACGTGGACGCGGACGACGTGGACACGGAACATTGAGAATTACCGGAGGATGTGGTTGGCGCGAGGGGTGGGGAGCTGCGTTCGTCGGCCGAGTAGACGCTGGAGTCTTCGGTGGTGGAGCCGCCGTTGGAGGTGGCGCGACGCTGAAAGATTCGGATGACTATTTTTGGGTGGGCTATGTGTCTTTCAGTCAGTTCAATGCTCTCGGAGGAGCGAAATTGTCCGAAACATTCACCATCTAAAAATAGCTTCTCTAGGACACCTGACAGTCACGTTATAGTCGTTTGAAGCTATAGACGATCAGACTGCAGACAACGAGACACTCTCGCTGTCAGCGTCTCTCACCGTCTGCGTCTCACCTCGTGTAACTTCAAATGGCCATAACTCGGCTCACAGGTGTCCTAGAGAAATGATTTTTGCACATAAATTTGTCATTTTCGATATAGAATCTTCTCAAATACAAGCCGTGTATGAATTTGAAATGATCAGATAAGGACTGTGGCTAATAAGAATCAAATGTCTCCTCGGAACACCAAAAAATAATAACAATCAAAAATTACTCATATCCATCCAAATATCATTTCTCTAGGACGCCTGACAGTCGAGTTATAGTCGTTTAAAGCTCAAACTGCACACAACGAGACAGTCTGACTGTCTGCGTCTCTCTAGCAGCCAGAGTCTCTCGTCGTCTGCGACTCACCTCGTGTAACTTCAAATGACGCTAACTCGGCTCTCAGATGTCCTAGCAGGCTGATTTTTTCAACTCGAATTTCCGAATCAAAACTCACCCTATTAATCAAGGCCTTGGCCGCTCGCTTCACCAGCGGCTGTTTCCTCTCGGGAGTGGACTTTTTGTTCTCCATGGTACGGTACTGATCCATAATCTTGTCCTCCAACTTTTCCTTGTGTCGTCGGAGTGCCGACAGTTGGTCCTGATAGTCCTTCATCTCCAGGTGATACTGATCCTTGTCGTGAAGAGCGCGTTGCAGCAACTCCTTATTCTGGGTCAACAGAATCTCCAGTTGCCTCGACAGATTCTTATTCTCCTCGTTGTACGTGCGATTCAGTTGACTCAACGCGTCGATTTTCGAGTTCAACTTGTTAATCTCCGACACCTTCTGACTCAGCTGCTTCTTCAAATCGTCGATGGTGTTGTTTCGATGAACGCACGTGTCTTGGGCTCGACGGAGCTCCAGGTGAAGCTCATCTCGGGTCTGGACGAGTTCTGTGATGTCTCGTCGAAGATTGTCACAGTGGATGCGGCACATTTTGTGCTCCTTTTCGAGGTCTTGGAACTGACGCATGGATTGTTCTCGACGCGCGATTTCTTCGGAGAGCTTGGCCTCGAGTTCACGAATGTTGGCGTTCATGAAGACTGCTTGTTGCTGGAAATAGAAAGATTGGAACTAGATCATTAAAAATTCTGTCTAGAAACCATTTCTCTAGGACTCCCGGGAGCTTGGAACTGCAAGAGGTTAGAGTTCGAGAGACGCAGACAGTTAGAGTCTCTCGTTGTCTACACTCTACACTTCAAATGGTCATATCTCAGCTCCCAGTTGTCCTAGAAAGCTGATTTTTTGACAGAACCTTTGTTCCAGTTTCATTCAAAAGTCGACCTACCCTCGGAATATTCTGCACCTTCTGTCTCAACTCCACGGACTCCTTCTTCGCCTCGTCATAGTCTCTCGTCAACAGATTATGAAGTTGCTGTAGCCGACTATGATCCACCAACAGTGTCTTGTGCATCGACTCCAGCTCATCCAAATTCTGACCCCTCTTCTTGTTCTGCTTCCGCAGCTCCTGCAACTCGTCTCTCATCTTCGCGTTCTCCTGCTTCACGAGGTCCTCTTGGATTTGCGAGTTGCGAATGGAGACTTGAAGTCTGGCTATCTCAGCGTTGCTCGCCACCGACGACGTCGTGTTTCTGTTGAGCTCTTCGATGGAAGCCTTGGCGATCTCGATCTCGTTGTTCTTCGTGGAAAGTTCTAGGTTGAGCTCGCGGAGTTTCTCTTGCAGCATGAAGACTTTCTCTTTGGTGCGCATGTTTTCGCTGGTGAGCTCTCGAACTCGATCGTCGCTCTCGTTGAGGGACGCCGATTCGCTGCGTCTGAAAATTTTGATAGTTGTTGGAAAATTAGCCAAGAAGATGCACCATCAAAAACTACATCATTCTGTGCAAAAATCACTTCTCTAGGACACCTTGAACCTGAGATAGGGTCATTCAAAGTTTCGAAGGTTAGAGTGTAGAGACTCTGATTGTCTGCGTCTCTTGTCCCCCGCACTCTAACCTCCTTAGTTAACGGCTCCCAGGGGTCCTAGAAAGTCGATTTTTTTACAGAACTTTACCATCCTAAAAGCCTTATAAAAACCAACCTCAACTTCTCGATATCCCTCTTCAAATCGGACAGCTCTGCAATCTGCTGATTACCCTGAATCCTCAAATCATCCCGTTCTCTTTTGACGGCCACCAACGCATTCATCATGATATCATCGATACTGTCGATCAACTTCTCATCATCCATTCCCTCGACATCAAAGTGCGCTCCATTGAGACTCAGCGTCGTGCAAAGTGACCGTAGCCTTCCAACCAGATCCGCTCGCTTCGACTTCTCTTGCACCAAGTCCTCACGGAGTCTTTGCAACTTTTTGGATTCCAGGTCCAGGTGAGTTTGACAAGTTTTCAGGTCATTCTCCAGATCGTTCTTCTGATTGTGAAGGGAGTTGATGAGAGTGTCGCGATCTTCGAGTCTCTTCTGAGAGACCTCTGTGTTTAGCAGAGTCATCTTTTGAGATTCTATGAGATCCTCGAGCTCCAAAAGTCGAGACTTCAGATTGCTTTTTTCCAGGTCCAGACTCCTCTTAGACCTTTCCAAAGACTTTAGGGTTTCCTCAATCTGCTCCTTCTCCCCATGAATCTCATCAAGCTCGAATTGAAGTCGTCGATTGTCCTCCTTGACTCGATCCACTTGACACTTCATCTCCTCCTCATTCTCGCGCATCCTCTCCATCTCACCCTGGAACTCTCTCAACTTCTCATCAGACCTCACACCGAACTCTGTCTGGAATTGACCAAACTTCCGACGAGCCTCGTGAAGCTGCTTCACGGCCTCATCCTTTTCCACAGAGAGGTTTTCAACTTGTACTGAGGTCTCCTCCAGCTCAATACCGATTCGTTCCATGTTCCCATCGATTTGCTCTCGTTCCACTTGAAGTTTTTGAATCTCCAGAGCAAGCTCAGCGTTCTTGTGAAGCTCAGCGGAGAGTTTTTGACGAAGCTCTTCGATATCCTGGTGATGACTGATGCTAGTATCCGGTGTGGCTCCTTCCGTCTGCGCCCTCAACTTTCGATTCTCCGCTCTCAACATCTCATTCTCATCGTGAATCGAGTCCTCCAGCTGATCCGCCAAAGATCCACCCGCAAAGCGTGGCGTGTTGTTAGTGGTAGTAGGCCTGAAAAACGGATAATAGAGTTACTCAAACCCCCCTAGACACCCCACATCTCCAACTGCTGTATCCGCTCTTCCCTCTCCTTGAGCTCTCGATCCATGCGATGCTTCTCGTCAAGCAGCGCCTCGATGTCAGAGTTCTTCTGCGAAATCTCAGATTCCAGCTCTTGAAGGGTGTTCTTCATTCGAACGAGCTGATCTTCGACTCCGTTTCGGTTCTTGTTCTCGAGTTGCAAAGTTTTCAGCTGCTTGTCCAGTTCGGTGATCTCCTCTTCCAGGGTGTTGTTCTTCTTCGTGACCACCTGAAGTTAGGGAAATTGGTTTTGTCTAGTTCGCCTAGAATAGCGAGACAATAAGAAGCACTTTTCTAGAACGGCGGGGAGCCTAGGCTCGGTCTTCAAGACAAGAGTGCAGGCGTTGTCTGAGTCTCCCCCAGAGTCTCTCGTCGTCTCAGTCTAACCTCATGCACCTTCAAATGACCATAACTCGGTTCTCAGGAGCCCTAGAGAACTGAAATTTGCACAGAAAGATGTATCATTGAAAATTACGCATTTCTGTCGAAGAACCACTTCTCTGGGACACCTGGGGCTGAGATATGGCCGGTTAGAGTGCGGACAACGAGAGACGCAGAAAGTTAGAGTCTCCCGTCGTCTGCACTCTAGCCTCTTCTAACTTTCAATGATCATATCTCAGCTCCCAGGTGTCCTAGAAAACTGCTTCTTGACCGAATATCTCTCCCGAAATGTCTACTTTTTCGTAACAAGATTTCTTCTCCTCTCAAACCCCAACCAACCTCATATCGACTCTTATACATGTCCCTATCCTCTCTCGCATCCTTATACTTCTTCTCCACATTCTCCAACGGCTGCAACTTCTCGATGCGACACCGTGCCGCCTGCAAATCATCGCTGAGCTCTTTGACCTTTCTCTCCTTCTCCAAAAGCTTCAATCTTTCGTTTTCCAGCGAGCAAATCTTCCTCGACTTTTCCTCCAACTCGACTTCCAGCTTTCGACATTCCTCATCCTTGTTCTCTCTGGAAATTTTTGGGATTCGGAAACTTCAAATTTTGCGGAAAGGGAAGAAACTCACGCTTGCGTCCGCAACTGTCTATTCTCGTGGTTAACATTGGCCAACTGAAGCATCAGATGACGCGCTTCTGAAGTTGGCGACGCCGATCGACTCATCCCCTGATCCTTCTGCTTAGTGCAGATTTCACCATTCGAGCTGGTCGTCGTGGTGCTTTCCAGATCGTCAGAGTCCTGAAAGTTCAAACTTGAGTTTAGGATTCCAGAAACCTTCAGGATCTTCTAGGATCTTCTAGAATCCTTCTGATGCCTTCATAATCCTTCAGAATTCCAAAAAACCCTCACCATGTCTTCGACACTTCCACTGGGTCCACCACCACCGCCGCCTCCATTCACATGCAGATCTTCTCGATCCTTCATGAATCCGCCGTACTCTAGACTCCGCACAATCTGATTCCCTTCTGTCAGTTGCTGTATGTAACTGGCCAGACCGGCTTGAATGTCTTGATTGAATCCAGTGATTCTCTTCACAAACACCTTCTTCTTGTCGCTTTGAATTGCGCAACCGAGAAGAAGGAGCAGGAGTTTCTTGAGCTCTTCTTGCGAGTTTTCTGGAAAACAAAAAGTTGAAATATTGTTGAAGTTTTGATTAAATTTATCTCGGGTCCCGTGGCAGTTATCAAAAAGTGGTAAACTAGAGAAATATTGCTCGGATTGTCCCAGACATTTTTTTAGTGGACAACCTTTTTGTAGCTATCAAAAGAATCAAGATAACTCAATTCAAAGTCACAGTAACAGAACTCAAGGTAACCAGTATAACCAAGGTGAAGGATGCTCAAGGGGAAAAGAGAGGGTAAGACCTAAAACTAGAGCAAGTCCAGGCCAAATGTATGTCCATAAAGATGAACGGTACGAATGACAGATGGTTGGGGGAGGAGGAAAATGTATGTACTACGAGAATAAATGATGTCATGACAGCTGGAGGAGTACATGTACTAGGAGAAGATGAGACCGTTTTCAGAAAATGAACTTGATAAAGAAAGTCAGGAGAAAAAAAGAGGGAGATCGAGCGTCAAGAAAAGAAGAATGAACCTAGACAAAGTTCTCAATATAGTCAAGAATCAGAAAGTAGGAACATCGAAATCTAAAACGTTGGGGACCCTATTTTTGATAGTGCTCCATATGTCAGGGACCCATGACAATACTCAAGGACTGGAAGCTGTAATCAGTGACAGTAGTCTACAGTAGTGTACTCTATGACCCCACACAGCCCAAAATGCGAAAAGGTTCGCAACTCAAACGGAGCACTACCCCCCACCTTCGATTCGCCCCTCTAGGACTGTAATCCAATATCAAAAATTAAACCGGAAAAACGTGAAAACTTAAGTACTTGTGCACACATATCGTTTGCCCGAGAGAGCTCCCCCCATATCACTCCCTCGCACTTTTTTGCTCCCATTAAATTTCGGAAGAGAACAAAGACTGAGAGAGGTTACCGGCAAATTTCGCGTTCGGAAAACCTTGAGGAACGTTTGATGATTGAGAGGGGGAGGGGAAAACCGGACTGATTTGGAAAACGGAGAAGGCGAATTGACTATGTGAGTAGAAGGGAGAGAATTGGATTATGAAACTACTTGACTGTGAGAAACATGAATCAATCGGAGAATTCGGAATTCTGGGAACGTAGGGGGATTCGGGAATCGAAGTTATAGCTGGAGCACTGTAGTAGGAATCGAAGAGTGATGTAGTAGTTTTTTCAGGATAACTGATGTTCTTGAGTCTTAAAAGATATGGGATTCTGAAACATCCGCGTTTCGGGATTCAAACCATCAGACGTTCGATTTTGCTAGAGTTCTTTGGGGTTTCAAGACTCTCTAATATCCTAAGCCTAAGCCTAAAGGATTCAAGGGGTTTCGAGGTGTGCTGTAATTGGGCGGAGCCTAAAAGTCCTTTCAAAAATCCATCCCCAACACAACACCATGCGAAACAATTTGATAACACACAAATACAAATCTCGGTAAGGGGACAAAAAACGCGAGAAGAAAAAGGGAGTACGCATTTTTTTTTTCTCGGCCTCCTCCCCAATTCACTTGCTCCGATCTCCAGCGGGGGAAGTGATTGGGTGGGAGATCGAAGCAGGAGGCAACACACAAATATTTGCATATTATCACGGAAAACTCGTCATAAGAGCCCCTCTCTCTCTTTCTTCCGATTTCAATTGAATGGCACATGGGGGGAGGGAATGCGGAAAAAAGAAGTGGGTGATAGTAGCGGGCGGGAAGGGTTAGGAAATTGGGTATACAGCAAAAAAAAATGAATCGGTCTATGGTAATACCAAGATCTGAAGAGGTCAAGGTTTGAGCTGGGGGCAAATTTCAGGTCTACAGACGGTTTAGGGGAGGTCGATGTTCTACAATTCGAAAGTGGGTGGAGCTTAGGGGAAAACTTTAGGTCTATATAATTTTGACCCCAGGGAATCCGAATCTGCCATGAAAATGAGCGGTAGCTAAGCGTGGCTCAAGATAGGGGTTCGTCAAGCGGGAATTAAAAATTTTCAAAATGGACTCTTTTTCGGAAGCTCCCAGAATCCTAAAGAATCCTCCAGACTCCTTCAAAATCCACCAAAACAAAATCAATGAACCCGAATATATTTGAGAAATCGAAACGGAACTAGATGAAGAGAGAGAGAGGGAGAATCTTCTCGATTATTGGCACTAAAGTTTAAAACATATGTGGTGTAAAAGAAGAGAGCGAGGACGAAATTCAATGAGTGGAGAGAAGATGAAGAAGAAGAGCGGAGCAGGTGTTCGACGACACCACCAGTGCCCTCATAGTACTACTACTACTACTACCACTGGGGCGGCTAGTCAGAGATAATGAGAAGGGAAAAACGAAGAAGAAGATACTAATAGTTGTTGAAATCCGAGATGAAACAGATAATAGAGATGGAGATAGGTATGTTGAAAAATCTCGCTAGAGGTTGTGAAATTGACTCCGGGGACATTGAAAAAAAAGGACGTTTTGAAACTGGGTCATCTCAAACCTAAGGCGTTTGATAACCGAGGAAACTTGAAACTGATTGAAGGACGTTTCGAAACCAGCACATCTCAAAACGAGGGAGTTTCAAAACTCAATAAAACTGAATTAGAGTACTGAACCGTCTCGCCAAGAACAATCGGAATAATGAAGACTCTCCATTTCCAGAATCCTCTCTAGTTTAGAAATCGAATTTCTTCTCTGCTCGAAACGTATGGAAATTAGCTCCAATTTTCCCACTAGCGAGAGTCAATCACACATTATTCGAGGCAGCACATCCATTACGTATGTTTTGCTCTCTAAATGTATGTGTTTCTTCTGATTCTCGGAGGGAAGTGGTAAACAAAATGTTTGGTATCTAGGAAACATTTGAGACAATGAGAGGAGCGGGGAGGAAAATTGAGCGGAATTATTTCAGAAGCTCCAAAATTTGCAACATTGGAGTAGGAGAATGTTTCTGAATCCCTCAGAATCCCTCAGAATCCTTTATCGTTCTCTACAGACTTCCAAAATCCTTCAGAATCTTTCATAGTTGACTACAAACCTCCAAAATTCTCCAAGATCTCTTCGAATCTTTCAGGACTCTTCAGATTCCTACAGAATTTTTCAGAATCCTCCGGGACTCTTCAGAATCCTTCTGGACTTTTCAGAATCCTTCAAGACTCTTCAAAATCCTTCAGAAGTCTTTCTGAATCCTTCAGGACTCTTCATAATCTTTCAGAATCGCTCGGAACTTTAAAGAGCTATCCAAAGAACTTCAGAATCTTTCAAAATCATCCAGGACTCTTCGAAATCCCTCAGAATCCCTCGGAACTTTCCGAAATTTCTCAGAAAACCTCAGAATCTTCTAGAAATCTTCAGACTCCCTCAGAATCGAAAATTCGAACTTCCCGCCACTCCCTTTTTCAGCAACAAAAAAAACACACACACACACTTCAACTGTGAAACTAATGTGCTTTTTTTCGCGTCACTTTACCGCACACAACAAAAATCAAAGAAGAAGAAGAAGAAAGGAATGCCTACATGTACATACATCTCCCGTAGACAAGAATAGCAGAGAATAGGTATAGAAGAGGAAAAATGGGAAGGGGGGGGAGAAGTGGATCTGTTTGTACAGTGTAATATGCAAATACTTGGCGGTTGGTGGGGTGGGGGGTGGTTGACTTGAAGGTGGTCTAAAGAGGAGCACCCCCCTCTCAATACAACACATTGTTGTGTTGAGAGAGAAAGCGAAGAGTTGAATAATAAGATGTGCAGCACAAATTCCGTGCGTGTTCAGAAAAGAGTTGAAAAGAAGAGAGGATTCATACTACTATTGGATGCAGTTGTTGGGTGTGGTCCTGATTTGCACTTTTTTGAGGTGGGTTGGAGTAACCAGGGTAGTTGTTTTTTTGGAAAGAAATCAACGGAGGAATTTGAAAAGTGCTAAAAAACGAGATAGGATCTAAAATCTTGAAAATTAAAATAGTAATTTGGAGGGCTTAGGAACTTGTCAAAAAGTTGAAATTTCGTGAAAAATGAAAGTGCTGAAAATTTGATGCATGTTTTTGGATTAACTCCAATTGCGCAACCTATAGACCAAATCAAACAAAAATTATACCAATCGAAAGAAATTTTTTTGGAGATTATTTTGATTCTTTGAAATTTTCGACAATTTTGATTTACGACGTCTTTTGGAAATTTAAAAGCCGAGGAACCAATGGGAAATTGGAGAAGGAACACAGATTGGATTTTCAAACTATTTCTGCGGAAAATGAAGCGAAAACAGTATCTTTTTTTTCGTCCAAAATTGACACTTTTGGAAACCTCAACAATCCTTCAGACTCATCAAAAATTTCTAAAACCCTTCAGAATCCTTCAAAATATAACAGAACCATTGATGAACCTCCAGAATTCATTAGAGCTTCCAGAAGCCTCAAAAGTTTTCAGATTCTTCTGAAATCTGTCAGAATTTTACTCGATCAACTCAAATCAACAGTTTTCATCTGAATCTTCAAGAAATTCCCTTTCCATCAGTATGCTTTTCTTGAAAATTGGATCACTGGGAGCTGAGAAAATTTTAGTGAAAAAACTGTCAAAAAAATCACTGAAAAATTTCCTCTCAATGAGTAAAATTCTCATCAAAATCGGTGCACGGGTCTAACAGAAAGGAGCAGAGTAATAAAAAGCTCAAAAATCTCAAAAATCATTTCAGGACAAACACAACAATCCAGTTTCAGCGAAACCATCAGGAACATGCCTCTTACACATTACGTTCGTTCAACACACTGAAACTGTCCGATTGCATAATAATGATACATCTGATTCCCCCCCCCCCCCCCCC
>LR545655.1:0-38153 GCA_900536305.3 Caenorhabditis sp. 40 LS-2015 | reverse complement strand
GATTCCCCCCCCCCCCCCTCTAACAAACTATAACTATTAGTAGTACACAAACTAGTCTCCTCTCTGTTTCTCCCATGTCAAAAAGCTGAACTATGTAACACACAAAGAAATGGATAAAAGTGAACAACACACAGACAGTGTCCAGATTGGATATACGTATTCCCAGACATAACTATAGCCCTCCGCCCGTTCTTCATCACTCGTTCACCCATGCGTTCACCCATCAACGGACACGCACACCTTGTGTGAACATCGACTGTCAACAGAATGTTTGTGTCTCTGCGTCTCTTCGAGTTTAGAGCACTTTTTCTTCGAACGGTTTGGAGAAGGTCATCGAGATGGCGGGGAGAAGAGTGAGAGAGATAAAGGGAAGAAGTGAGCAGTAATGAACATGTGTTTTGGCGGAGGTGTGTTTTTTTTGCCTGTGCGGGAAAATGTGCAGTTTTGAGATACACACTTTTGTGGTGGCCTAGGAATCGACAACTAGACCACCATGGTTTCCGTAGAAAGACTGCGGTGAGTCGTCGGATCCTAGACCTCATAGTAAAAATAGAGAGGCCGATTTTGTCCTTAAATTTGGCATTCAACTCTTGCACTTTGAGAACTACTTCAGAAACTTCTAGAGTCTTTCGGAATCCTCTAAAATCATTCAGGGTTCTCTAGAGTCTTTTGAAATCATCTAGGGTCTTTTGTAATCCTCTAGGGGTTTTTCAGAATCCTCTAGAATCTTCCGGAATCCTCTAGAATCATTAGGGATAGTCTAGGATCTTTTGGAATCCTCTAGAATCCTTTGGAATCCTTTTGGGTCTTTTGGAATCTTCTAGGGTCTTTCGAAATCCTCTAGAGGCTTTCTTAATCCTCTAGAATCATTTGGAATCATCTAGAGTCTTTCAGAATCCTCTAGAATCATTTGGAGTATTCTAGAGTTTTTTGGAATTCTCTAGTGTTATTCGGAATCCTCTAGAATCATTTTGAATTTTCTAGGGTCTTCCGGAATCTCCTAGAGTTCTTTGGAATCCTGTAGGGCCTTTCGGAATCTTCTAGAATCTCTGAGAATCCTCTAGGCTCCTTCAGAATACTCCAGAATCTTTTCGAATTCCCCAGAGTCTTTTAGGTTTCTCCATACATCCCTCAGAAGGCTCCAGAATCTCTTAGAATCAATCAGACTCTCAAAACTACCAACAACCAAAACTCACCATCAAACTCTATCCTCGTCAGCGTGTGCAGATCGGGCAACTGGCACACAATGATTTGCTCCAAATTTGTCTGAAAATTACACAAGTTTTTTTTTTTGGCTCGACACAAAACTAGAACAGTACCTCATAAAACCGATTGATGCGGATGAGTAGACTCTGGAACTGGCTCCACCCCTTTTTGCTTCTTCCATTTTCAGAAAAATCCAGGGAGTTTCGATTCGAGGCGTTCGGCGAGTTGGGATCGCTGAACAAATTCAAATTCCCGCCAAAACTTCAAGATCAAAATCTTACATATACTTCATGAGGCTGGTCATCAGAAATCCATCCAAAATCTCTTCGAAATGAATCTCCGAGCAATTGTATCGATGCTCCATTCGCCATTCTGTCTCCGGTATGAGGGGTGGATCCCCAATGGCACAATCACTGCAATTTTTTGTAGTTTGTAGTGTGTAGTTTGTAGTTTGTAGGAGCACTTACTGTAGCCAAAACGCCAGTGGGTGGTTCCAGAAGTACGCGTCGTTTTTGTCCTTCATTCGGTTCGCTTATTCGGTTTTGGTCATCACCGAAAATTTTGGAGCGAATTTGAAAAGTTTGAAAAATCAAGGTGAAGAGAAATAAAGCCAAGGATCGAAGATGTGTATCTCTTTATTATCCGCTGCTCAGTCTCACCCCAAAAAAAACCCTACTGTAACTCTTCACAAAAGCCAGCAAAAGGCTAACCAAAACCCAGCCCTCTAAAACGCTAACAACTGGAACCTTGGGTGAAATGCAAATTTCCACAAAATGAATGTCGACTTTTTTTTGCGACAAGGAGGAGAAGAAGAGATTGGACAATGAGTTTGACCTTTACCGCTTTTTGTCCCCACCCCGAGAGAGACCGCCCATCCAAAACGGGACACTTTTTTCGGGTTCACTTTTCAAGGTAACATTTGTTATGCAAGAATTTCATTCCATTCCGATAAAGGAGAATCGCAATTTTTTTTTTCAACACAATGATGAAAGTGGAATGGGATGACGATGGGAAAGGCGAAAAAAAAAATCAACAGAAAACTGAGAAAAGGCGGTGGAGATCAAAGGGAACTAGGAAGGAAGATAGACCACACTTATTCAGGTTGTGATAGCCAGTTCGAAATCTAGGATTGTCCAGGTCTAGGTCATGATAGTCCAGGTCTAAACAACGATGAAGCTCGAAAGGTTGAAGATTTAATGGGAGAGTTGGGGACTCTAGGTGGATTAGTTCTAGGCCATGGTCGTGCATATCTAGGTCACGATAGTCCAGGTCTTGGTCAAGATAGTCCAGGTCTAGGTCTAGATCACGAAGATCCAGGTCACAAAAGTGCTGGTCTAGGTCATTATAGCCCAGGTCTAGGTCCTGAAAGCCCAAGTTTAGACCAGGAAAGTCCTGGTCCAGATAGTCCAGGGCTGGCTTACGTAAACCTCGAAATGTTGAAGATTCAGTGGGAGAGTTGAGGACTCTAGATCGTGCTGGACTAGTTCTAGGTCATAAAAGTGCAGTTCTAAGTCATGGTGTATCTATTCTAGGTTTTTTGGGGCTGGTGATGAAGGTCGAACTCATGGTACTCTGATTTCAAATTCTGATAGTCTAGCTTCAAAACCTGACGAGAATTGGGAGAAAGTGAAAATTTTGAAAACGGAATTGGAAGCTTGAAAATTCTAGCTACTATATTTTGAATACCGGCTACTATAATTCTAGCCACAAAAAAAGTCTCTCCCCAACACCTCCCAAAAAGTGTCCAAATCTCTGACAAAGTCTAGTTACACCCCCTCAGCTAAAGGAAAGCAACAAAAACAATTAGCCATGTTTCGACGAGTGTTTGTAATCATCATTTTTCCATAATCTCTCCTAGTCTCCTCGATGTACATAGCTGGAACCTGCCTTTAGACCCAGTCATCATAATTGGATTTCCCACTGTTTCGGTGTACCGCCCGTTTTTTTTTTGGAGAAGGAGGAGTGGAAGGGTTGAAGATTCTTTACCTTGCGGAGTTTCGTTGCAATAACTTTTCCGAGAAAAACCGAAACATAGTAAAAATGTAAAAATGCAACTCGAGAAACTCCAACGGAGGTCATAAACCATAAAAACATCGCGAAAAGATAGGTTAGGTTAGGCGAATTCAAATTTTCCACAAGAAAAAAAGTCATGAATCTCTATTTGAAAAAAAAGTGAATCAGGGAGGGTAATGTTTGCCTACTTTTGGAGATGCGCGAGGGAAAGTCGAAGAAAGGGCAATAAGAGTGGGAAAATAGGTAAAGAGAGAGAGAAAGAGAGTAGAGGGGAGGTTAATGGTGGGTTAACCAGGGAGGTCCCAGATGAAGTGGGATGGGTTGGAAAGTTTCAAAAATTCTAGCCAAAAAATTGATGGAAAGTCTCGAAAAAAATCTTGGATAGTTCCCCTAGGAGTCCAAAATTTGAATTCAAAAAATTTGTTGACCGAAATTTTTTTTTCTCGATAAACCCTAACAAAACTCTTAGAAAACCTTAAAAGCTCCAAATTACAAACCCACAGAAAAAAAACCGAGATTTTCCAAAAAGATTCTGACACTAAAAGTCGTGGTTTAACGTAGATCAAAAACGCTTGATCTACCTCACAGTCCCAAAACCTCAAGCCACTCAAAAAGTCAAAATCAATAGCACACATACACAATGTATACTTTATTCTGATGACATGGAGAAAAGGGAGGAAGGATGGAATGGAAGAAGGGGCAGGTGGCATTGAGGTGTTCGGGTTAGGTTAGCTCTCCCCGAGAGAGCGTGGAAGAGTGAGAGACGCAGAGTAGTGGGGACCACAGACACGGGTCAGAAGAGAGAAGAGAAGAGGTGGCTAATTACCATTAGCCTACGGGTAATTTGGTATGTATTATTCTGGCTGATGGGAGAGGGGGGGACGGAACGGCATAACATATAGATATGCAGGAAACATGAAGAGAAGAAGGATTACGCTGCGATTTCGGAGGACTTCGGGAGTAGGAAGTGTGTAAAGCGTTGGCGGTGAGTAGNTGGATACGGGTGAAGCCGTCACGTGCCCTTCTTTAGTAGCTTTGGAAACTCCACAGGAGGTAATCGATTGAGTACAGTCGGTGGAATCGGAGTCGGATGAATCGGATGAATCGGAGGAATCGGATGAATCGGATGAATCGGAGGAACTATCACTTGAGTCGGAAGTGTCGGAAGAGTCGGATGAGCCGGAGTCGGAATCGGAGGAGTCGGAGNCTGAATATCTGGTTTGGTAACATTGGGAGGGAGGTTTTAGAGGTATCCTCCTCCATGCGGGTCTCCTCAGCCAAAGGGTTCGTGGATACGGGTGAAGCCGTCACGTGCCCTTCTTTAGTAGCTTTGGAAACTCCACAGGAGGTAATCGATTGAGTACAGTCGGTGGAATCGGAGTCGGATGAATCGGATGAATCGGATGAATCGGATGAATCGGAGGAATCGGATGAATCGGAGGAACTATCACTTGAGTCGGAAGTGTCGGAAGAGTCGGATGAGCCGGAGTCGGAATCGGAGGAGTCGGAGCCCGATGAGCTGGACGAGTCCGAAGAATCGACTTCCATTGGTTCAACTGCTTGCTGTGGAGTGGTGGCGGTGCCTGAAAATAGTTGATGTTGGTATTGGAGAGTGATTGGGGTAGTGATGATGGTGTGTCTTATGCGGACGTGTATTATACCCTCGTCTTCCCGCTTGCGGCTACTGCTGATACTCGGATCGGACGATGTGTCCATTCCTTCGTCGGCGTTGGCTGGGATAGCGTTCATCGGAGTGTCTGGCGTGCCGTCTCCTGGAGATTCTTCCATGAGTAGGGCAGCCTCGTCTTCGGCAGACACAATGATTGGAGACGCGTCTCCGGAGAGTGCCAGCAGCAGTTGCTCCGTACTCCGGGTGATCGANAGGAGTCGGAGCCCGATGAGCTGGACGAGTCCGAAGAATCGACTTCCATTGGTTCAACTGCTTGCTGTGGAGTGGTGGCGGTGCCTGAAAATAGTTGATGTTGGTATTGGAGAGTAATTGGGGTAGTGATGATGGTGTGTCTTATGCGGACGTGTATTATACCCTCGTCTTCACGCTTGCGGCTACTGTTGATACTCGGATCGGACGATGTGTCCATTCCTTCGTCGGCGTTGGCTGGGATAGCGTTCATCGGAGTGTCTGGCGTGCCGTCTCCTGGAGATTCTTCCATGAGTAGGGCAGCCTCGTCTTCGGCAGACACAATGATTGGTGACGCGTCTCCGGAGAGTGCCAGAAGCAGTTGCTCCGTACTCCGGCTGATCGGTGTCGGGTTGTTAGGGTTGTCGGAGGGGGGGCCCTCAGCCTCCCCTTCGTGTTGCATGGTTAGGATCGGTTGGATGCTGAAAACTTACTCTTCTTTTGATGAGTAACGTTGTGATCATTAGAGAGAGTGTACGAAAGAGCGGATAATACGGACGAGAACAAAAAGGTTTGAGGAGTAAGAGAGACTGAAGGTTGTTTAAGTGGTAAGGAGAGATAAATGGGAGAAGGGTTTGGNCTCCCCTTCGTGTTGCATGGTTAGGATCGGTTGGATGCTGAAAACTTACTCTTCTTTTGATGAGTAACGTTGTGATCATTAGAGAGAGTGTACGAAAGAGCGGATAATACGGACGGGAACGAAAAAGATTTGAGGAGTAAGAGAAACTGAAGGTTGTTTAAGTGGTAAGGAGAGATAAATGGGAGAAGGGTTTGTGGGTGGGGTGGTGCTCAAACGCTAGGCGGGTAAGGGTGAGACCTTCGCCATTAGCGTCCGATGAGCGATGGATTGACCACCACGCGCATGCCTTCCACCGGCAAGTTGTTCCAGATTCGTTCGGAGATGGACTGGGCGACTTGTGAGGTGGCGCACGTGAACGACGAGTCGTGGTGTTTCTCGGGATTTTCGTAGTGGGGGTTGCATCCGCAGCGTCTCCGTGGGCCATAGGGAGTGTGGCGTTCCCAAGTTTCGACGCTTGCCGTGTAGAAATTGAGGGTTCCTCCGCGGGGAGCGCCGGTGTTGTTGTATCGTCTGGCGTTCTCCTGGTTGATCCGTAGGTTTGGATCGGCGGCGACGAGTCTGCCATCGACCATTTCGTAGAATCGGACGGGGACTTGGTGATCCTCGCTTTCCTCGAACGGTGAGTGGTCAATGAAGGCGTTGATCTTGAGCGTGTTACCGCGTTCGTGGAGGAGAACGCATACACCGACTATCGGAGCCATCGGGTATCGCTCGATGGGTCCAGGAAAGGGACGGGTTGAGGCGTTTTGAGGCATTCTGAAAGTATTTATAGAGGGCGTGAAAGGGTCGGCGGACAAAAGATGTTCAAAAGGAGGAAAGAGGAGGAAAAGGAGAGAAAATGGTCGGAACGAGAAGAAAAAAAAATTAAAAGAAGTTTCTGGAGACGAAGATGTCGCGTAATAAGTAGGTAGTAGTTGAATAATGAAAAGAATGCGAAGGTGACAAAAAGGAGGATGAATGGGGCAGTGTAAAAGAAGGAAAGACTGGAGTAGTGGTGATGTGACTGTTCGTTTAATCTTGGTATCTAAGAGGAATTCTTCTGGTACGTCTCAAATTATAGTGAGGTTCGGGGTTTTCAGAAGTTATTTCCGGTGNTTGACCACCACGCGCATGCCTTCCACCGGCAAGTTGTTCCAGATTCGTTCGGAGATGGACTGGGCGACTTGTGAGGTGGCGCACGTGAACGACGAGTCGTGGTGTTTCTCGGGATATTCGTAGTGGGGGTTGCATCCGCAGCGTCTCCGTGGGCCGTAGGGAGTGTGGCGTTCCCAAGTTTCGACGCTTGCCGTGTAGAAATTGAGGGTTCCTCCGCGGGGGGCGCCGGTGTTGTTGTATCGTCTGGCGTTCTCCTGGTTGATCCGTAGGTTCGGATCGGCGGCGACGAGTCTGCCATCGACCATTTCGTAGAACCTGACGGGGACTTGATGATCTTCGCTTTCCTCGAACGGTGAGTGGTCGATGAAGGCGTTGATCTTGAGCGTGTTACCGCGTTCGTGGAGGAGAACGCATACACCGACTATCGGAGCCATCGGGTATCGTTCGATGGGTCCAGGAAAGGGACGGGTTGAGGCGTTTTGAGGCATTCTGAAAGTGTTTATAGAGGACGTGGGTCGGCGGACAAAGATGTTCAAGAAGAGGAAAGGGAAGGAAAAGGAAAGAAAAAATGGTCGGAAAAAGGAAAAATTTTAAAGAAGTTTCTGGAGACGAAGATGTCGCGTAATAAGTAGGTAGTAGTTGAATAATGAAAAGAATGCGAAGGTGACAAAAAGGAGGATGAATGGGGCAGTGTAAAAGGGGGAAAGACTGAAGTAGTGGTGATGTGACTGTTCGTTTAATCTTGGTATCTAAGAGGAATTCTTCTGGTACGTCTCAAATTATAGTGAGGTTCGGGGTTTTCAGAAGTTGTTTCCGGTTCGGGAACGAAGAGAGGGCTCGGAGGAGTTTGATTTTCTTTGTTGGTGGGAGGATTTTCTGGGGAGGATTGAGGAACGACTAGGTCTGGCTGGGGTGCCGTAGATTCGGATATGTTCAGGGGTTCATTACATGCCTGATTATCCGAAATTGGCGAATCTAGAGTTCCTGGAATTGGTACCTGACTGTCTGGGGTGGGTTCTTCGGTGGAGGTGGCTGCTGGGCCTGATATTTCCAGGAACTTCTTGATCTGGTCGAGGTGCACTCGCTGGGGAGGTTTAGCTGGGTTGGAGATGTCCTGAATGAGCGCCTCGGGGCGGTTTACCTCGATGACTCTGTATTGACCGATCCAGGGAAGTACTAACTTCCTGGATAGACCTACCTTTGATTTGAAATTTTTGAACAGAACTCTGTCACCTACCACGATTTCGGAAGGTCTAGTTTGTGGGTCGTACGTTTTTGAAAACTGCTCGCGTGCTTTGTCGGCTTGGTGTTTTGCGCTGGACCAAGCTTCTCGGATTGTTGCCACCAGCTCTTGTCGGAAACTGTCGACGTTGTCCGGATCATCTTCGGTGTCTTGGTCGGGGGTTGGATCAATGATGCGGTCGATGCTGAAGATGGGATCCCGACCATGCATCAGGAAGAATGGTGTTTCTCCTGTCGTGTCGTGGGTTACGGTATTGTAGCAAAATGTCAGTGCTGGCAGAAGCAAATCCCAGTCGGTGTGCGTCTTGTTGACGTATTTGGACGTGAGCTGGTGGAATGTCCTGAAAGTTCGTTCAGTAGCTCCATTTCCTTTGGAGTGGTAGGGAATGGCTCTGTGGTGTTGGATTTTCAACAGCTCACAGAATTCTTTGAAAGCGTGGGAAGTGAAAGTTGTGGCGTTGTCTGAAACGAGCTCAGTCATGGTCCCGTACCGGAGGACGCATTCGGTTAAAAGAGCGCGCGCTACGGTGTCTGATCGTGAATCGGGCAAAGGGACTGAAACTACAAACTTGGAAAACCAACAAATGATGTTCAGGATATACTTGTTGTTCCGTTCAGTGGTTCTGAGTGGACCGGTGAGGTCCAAGCCTACTTTCTGAAAGACTCTGGAAGTAACTACCGGTACTAGTTTTTCTCGGAAAGCTGGGATTGGGGGGTTTTTGGCTTGACATTTCGGGCAAGCCTTACATTTTTCGAAAATGTGTTTTGCCATGTCGGGCCAGTAGTACTTCCTAATTATTTTGGTTTTTGTCTTCCGCCAATTGAAATGACCGCCAGAGAGAAAACTTTCGTGAAAAGCTTCGAAGATCAAATTGGTTAGTTGGCTAGGGATGTACAAGACGTACCTTTTGTTGGAAGGGTGGGTTTTGATAAGTACCGTACCGTTTGCCGCAATCGTGCTGAGTTCAAACTTTGACAATTGAGTTTCCGAAAGAGAAGAAAGTGGATCTTTTCCTAGCAAAACGTTCTTGATTGCCGAAATTTCTGGGTCTTTTTCTTGCTCCTCTACGATGTTGAGAGGCAAGACTGGTTGATTCCGTCTCGGTGCCGAAAGTTTGGGTTTTGTCCCANGGTTTTGATAAGTACCGTACCGTTTGCCGCAATCGTGCTGAGTTCAAACTTTGACAATTGAGTTTCCGAAAGAGAAGAAAGTGGATCTTTTCCTAGCAAAACGTTCTTGATTGCCAAAATTTCTGGGTCTTTTTCTTGCTCCTCTACGATGTTGAGAGGCAAGACTGGTTGATTCCGTCTCGGTGCCGAAAGTTTGGGTTTTGTCCCGGTGGTTNGGGGGAGGGGGAGGGGGGGGGGGGGGGGGGGGTACCTATAGGAGCGGCTAGAAGGGGTACAAAGGGAATGTGGGGGATTTCGAAGGACTGAGCAATCGTAGGGTGAGCAATCTTAGAAAGAGCAATCCAGGGATTTCCATGACTGGATCTGAAACAGCTTAGATTCTGCGCTTTCGCGTCACAGACTTGGTTGTTTTGGCTGAAGACCAGAAATCTGACCTGGGACCATCCATTCTAGAGGATTAACACCGTAACTCATGGGCTATGGACTATGAACCCAAGCACAAACAGATAATAAGACACATCCTATTATAAGCATACTGACCAAGCCATTAGGGATGAAACGAACTGGTTGCAGATTGATGGACAAAAAACCTCTTGGACCCGACAAAAACTAGGTCTAGTCTCTCATTAAAGGCGCATACCGAGAAATTGGCATATCGAGAGAAAAGGGGGAGGGTGAAGAGCGGATGTGATCAAACGGGATTATGCTGGGTTAGGAAAACAAAGAAAAGTAGGGTGACAGACACACAGACAGACAGTTGGGTTCATGGGTTGGCATACTGATGGGCAGATAGACTAGCTGATAGAGATACAGTCAGACAGACATACTAATAGCCACTGAGTAACAAGGCCTAGCGACCAACAGACACACAGACTGACATTTTATTTATTTATTTATTTTGAATACGATACTTGATCATGAATTAATCCCATACCAATACAATTTTCAAATACAAATACAGATAGAAAGAAGAAGAAATATGATTTAAGAGAGCAAAGGGAAATACAATATGAGGTGTTATGATTATCGGTTTAACATTTCAATAAGGTTAATACATAAAATTCAGGAGAGAATAAGTTGAGAGTGGTCCTAGGTAACTACGGCTACATTTCAGAGCTAACTAGTTTTTGATAGTGCTTAGCGTTCTATTTATAAAGAAATGGCGGCGGATTTTCGATTTACCTGGTTTCCATTGATACTTATTTTTGCCACGTGTCGTACTATGCGTTTTTATAGTAAAGTAAGAGGACACGTTTAAATCAACTTTTCCTAATTCCATTTTGCTTAGCAGTTTCATGTCAATAATGGTCCGGCGGTCTTCAAGAGTTTGAAGATCATATTTTATATTGCGATCATTTGCATTCAGATACTCTGGATTATCAGGTGCTAGATATTTCCCAACCTGTCTACTTAGCAGGCGTCTGGTGAAAGTATTTTGAACTGACTCTATTACTCTGATATCCTGTTTTTTTGGCGGACTGCTGACTGGTGTTCCATATTCTAATATGGGACGTACGAAGGTTTTGTAGAGCAACACCATTATCCTGGAGCTGTTTGTATCGAAATGAGAAAATAGTTGAGAAATGAGAAATTTGGCGTGGTTTACAGCTTTGCGCCAGTGAGCAGTGAAGTCTAATTTAGGTGATATCAAAAACCCTAGATCTCTAATTAGATTTTCTCTTCTAATGGGGACATTATTTATGTGATAATCAAATACTTTTTTGATGTTTCCTAGGGAAATAGTTTCAGTCTTATTATAATTTAAGCTCAGTTTTGATTGATTCGACCAGGTCAAAATAGATGAAATCGCGTCTTGGATTGGACTTGAAGTTGAATTTTTATTGATACTAGCATATACTTTCAAGTCATCAGCAAATTGAGCGCATTTGACTCCTGGCGGAAGTATTTTCGGGATTTCATTCACGAAAATTCCAAAGAGAATTGGAGATAAAACCGATCCTTGTGGAACCCCACTTTTAGCACGTTTTTGTTTTGAGAGCTGGTCACCAACTCTCACTTTAAACGATCTATTGGCAAGAAAGGAATTGAGCCACTTGAGAAAGTAAGGATTTACTTTTAGGTTTACTAGCTTAGCCAGAAGGATGTCATGATTCACACTGTCAAAAGCTTTTGCGTAGTCTAGGTAAACTATGTCAATCTGTTTCCCTTCATCTAAACTTTTTGTCCAATCATTCAATGCTGAAATCATACAGGTGATCGTTGATTTCTTGGGCCTAAAGCCATGCTGCTCCTCTGACCAGAAGTTGATAGACTCTAGGTATTCTAAAAGTTGTTTTAACAGAAACCTTTCATAGATACGACATATCTGGGACGTAAGCGATATGGGCCGGAAATCCGATGCGCTTTTGGGTTTCGCAGTTTTATGTAACGGAATCACAAATGATTGATTCCAAGCTACNGTTTTGTCCCGGTGGTTGGGTGGACTTTCATGCAGACTGGGAATTCAACTATGTCTTTCAACTCGGTGTCGCTGGATGGGTTTTCGTTCTCCCTTGCTCGTGACAAACAATCGGCGACGGTATTTTTCTTTCCGTCAATGTGTACGATCGTTATGTCATAGCACTGAAGTTCGATCAACCATCTGGCTAAGTTATCGTGGGTTTTTGATTTTTGCAGCAAGAAAGTCAGTGGCTTGTGGTCGGAGTGGAGAACGATCTTAGAGAGGCAGACGTAAGGTCTGAACTGGCGGAGGGCAAAAATTATGGCCCCCATTTCGACTTGTATGGCTGGCCAACGGGTTTCAGTGTCCGAAAGGGTCCTACTTGCGTAGGCGATGACGTGGAATTCCTTTTCGTCATCTCCTCGAGTTTGCATGAGAGCGGCACCTTGGGCGACCGCGCTAGCATCGCAGAATATGTGGAATGGTTTATCGTAGTCGGGAAAACCTAAGACGGGTTCGGATACTAGAAGGGATCGTAACTTTTCAAAAGCGTCTTGTTGGTCTGAGTCCCAAACGAATTTCTTCTCTTTTTTAGTAAGACGTGTGAGGGGCTCGGCTATTTCCGAAAAGTTAGGAATGAACTTTCTGAAGAAGCCCNTTTCAAAAGCGTCTTGTTGGTCTGAGTCCCAAACGAATTTCTTCTCTTTTTTAGTAAGACGTGTGAGGGGCTCGGCTATTTCCGAAAAGTTAGGAATGAACTTTCTGAAGAAGCCAGCCATTCCGATAAACCGTTGGACTTCGTTAACGTTTGAAGGCGTGGGGAATTCGACAATTTTCGAAACGTTGGCCTTGTCTGGTGCATAAGTATCCCTACTAATCTCGTGACCCAGAAAAGTGATGGAAGATTTCGCGAACTCACATTTCTTAGGGGACGCTTTCAAATTGAAGGTTCTAAATCTATGCAGTACCTTTCTCAGAGAGTTGACGTGGTTCTCGAAAGTTTCGCTGAATATCAGAATGTCATCGATGTAGACTAGGACTTCATCCTCTAGTCCGCCTAACACAGTTCGAAGCGCTCTCTGAAAATAAGAAGCGGCTGACTTCAACCCAAAAGGAAGGTGAGTGTAGGCATAGACTTTCGACTCGGTGACAAAACCACACTTGTAGGATGATTGAGAATCTAGCCGTAGTTGGAGATAACCGTTGGCCATATCAAGACTGGTGAAATACTTAGAGCCTCCGACCTTTTCCAAAATGGCGTCAATTCTAGGTAGNCAATTTTCGAAACGTTGGCCTTGTCTGGTGCATAAGTATCCCTACTAATCTCGTGACCCAGAAAAGTGATGGAAGATTTCGCGAACTCACATTTCTTAGGGGACGCTTTCAAATTAAAGGTTCTAAATCTATGCAGTACCTTTCTCAGAGAGTTGACGTGGTTCTCGAAAGTTTCGCTAAATATCAGAATGTCATCGATGTAGACTAGGACTTCATCCTCTAGTCCGCCTAACACAGTTCGAAGCGCTCTCTGAAAATAAGAAGCGGCTGACTTTAACCCAAAAGGAAGGTGAGTGTAGGCATAGACTTTCGACTCGGTGACAAAACCGCACTTGTAAGATGATTGGGAATCTAGCCGTAGTTGGAGATAACCGTTAGCCATATCCAGACTGGTGAAATACTTAGAGCCGCCGACCTTTTCCAAAATGGCGTCAATTCTAGGTAATGGAAAGTGATCGGGGATAGTGGCTTCGTTCAACTTTCGAAAATCGAGACAAACTCTGAGAGACCCGTTTTTCTTTTTGACTAAAACGATGGGGCTGACCCAGGGGGTGTTGCTTTCGGTTATCCGTCCGGATCTCAAAAGGGCGTTGATGTGCTTTTCTAGCTCCGCCTGATACTTGACGGGTACCCGATAGGGACGACCTTTGATGGGGATCTCAGTATTAGTGTAAATATGAACAGGATCTGTCTTGGAACTTCCTAGATCGTAGGCGTTTTTTGAGAAAACGTCATGGAAATCGTCTAAGAGTTTTCTAAGGATTTCTTTCTCTTCAGTGGTGGTTTGGGCGTGGGATANAGGATCTGTCTTGGAACTTCCTAGATCGTAGGCGTTTTTTGAGAAAACGTCATGGAAATCGTCTAAGAGTTTTCTAAGGATTTCTTTCTCTTCAGTGGTGGTTTGGGCGTGGGATGAGTCAATGATGAATTCCGGGTCTACTTCCACGTCGGGTGAGGCCGACGTTTGTTCAGAAGTGTCAGGCATAATACATGACTGCCGGTGTGTCTTTTTCTTCGTTCAGGTCAGTGGCGATAGCAGCCGTGGTGTTAGCGAAAAGGGTCTTGGATTCGTTAGTTGGGTTGGTTACCAAAAGGATCGGGTTTTCACTAACAAAGACGGCAGGGGCTACTAGTAAATCATTTTTGGTCAGATGGTTAGACTGAGAAATGAGGACTAAATCAGCTGGTCTCCCGCATAAAGGAGCTACACATTTGACGAATACCTCAGTCCTAGGTGGAATAATGGTGTCTTGGGAGACATGAATAGCGTACCTTGAGGGAAACACAGTTTTGTCCGTTCGAATTCCGAGGGGCAGCGACTCGTTTCCGACTTCGAAACATCCCTTGGAGTAGTCCAAATGGAACTTCGGCAGGCGTTGGAGAAGATCGTTTCCCAATATGAACTCATAGTCCTGGCTGCCTTCCGGAGTACATTGTCCCGAGGTGAAATGCGTGGTCTGGAAAAGAGTGTTGGAGCCAATGTCGAACCGGACAGTGGCGGATCCCGCCATTTCCACTTCATTTCCACCAAGGCCGAGCGCGTGGTCCACAACTGATGGGTTGAGTTTTGATACTCCTATCAGGGAACAGATCTTCCTGCTGGCTACCGTGAACCCTGCTCCGGTGTCCACAAGCGCCCAGCAAGAGATTCCGTTCACTCTAATGGGGATTTGCNGAATTCCGAGGGGCAGCGACTCGTTTCCGACTTCGAAACATCCCTTGGAGTAGTCCAAATGGAACTTCGGCAGGCGTTGGAGAAGATCGTTTCCCAATATGAACTCATAGTCCTGACTGCCTTCCGGAGTACATTGTCCCGAGGTGAAATGCGTGGTCTGGAAAAGAGTGTTGGAGCCAATGTCGAACCGGACTGTGGCAGATCCCGCCATTTCTACTTCATTACCACCAAGGCCGAGCGCGTGGTCCACTACTGAAGGATTGAGTTTTGATACTCCTATCAGGGAACAGATCTTCCTGCTGGCTACCGTGAACCCTGCTCCGGTGTCCACAAGTGCCCAGCAAGAGATTCCGTTCACTCTAATGGGGATTTGAGCGGTAAAGTACTTTGGGGTGGTGAGGCTGAGGACGTTGACTTTTGGGGTTCTCAGTCGGTTCATTTCACGAAGGCAATCAGGAATCGGGGAGGCTAACTTGGTTGGGGTCGTCGAATCTGAAGTCACTTCTACTCTGATGGGTGGATTGGTTACAAAGACTGGACTGAGGGGATCGGAAGATTGCNTGGGGATTTGAGCGGTAAAGTACTTTGGGGTGGTGAGGCTGAGGACGTTGACTTTTGGGGTTCTCAGTCGGTTCATTTCACGAAGGCAATCAGGAATCGGGGAGGCTAACTTGGTTGGGGTCGTCGAATCTGAAGTCACTTCTACTCTGATGGGTGGATTGGTTACAAAGACTGAACTGAGGGGATCGGAAGATTGTGTGTTTTGGCGTCTAGAGGGAAGGAAGGAGAACCATGGACTGGCATAAAAGTAGGCGATTCCTAGAACGGCTATAGTCAAAATGATGAGGGTGAAGGCTATATCGGTGAGAAGTGTCCAAATATAGAAAACTATACTCCAGACTCTCTTGGCTCTGGTCCAAAAACCTACCAGTTCCTCCACGTCGATAGGCGACAGAGGGCCTGACGTTGGACTACTATGGGCTGAGATAATACGGGTGATAGCTTCTGGGGACCCTTGCATGGCTTCCCAAATCTCATTGTAATGAGTGTCTGGGATGTTTTCTGCTAGAGAGCCAATGATGAGATTCCTAAAGATGAGGGGGTTTTCTTCAAGAGGTGATGTGGGAAGGGGAGTCTTGTCGTTCAATAGGGTGGGGTGGAAGTCTGGGTTGGTGGTGCTGACTAGCGTAAAGGGGTTCAGGGAATTGAGGGAACCGTTGGAAACATACTCAAAGTTTGTAACTAGGTGACAGTCGACGGGGTGTGCGCGATTAGTGATGATGCCAGTCGGTAGATCAATGAAGGTGACAATCGAAACGTTGGTGGGAAGCGTAACTTTTACGGATGGCTTAGAATAGCATTTGTTGGTAAATGCTACGAAACTGAAGGAATGGGGAGGGATGATTGAACATGACTGGATAGAAAGGTGACCGTTTCCTAGATACTTGGCTTGAATGTTGTCTCGCTGTGTCAGTTTCCTAGCGGCTAGGGTCGGGTTTTCGGAAATCGCAGAGAAAGTGGCTGCCAGGAAAGAATTGGTGGAAGAGCAGAAAGCGTCAAAGTTATGCCAGAACCAATTTCCGGTCTTGGTCAGGACAACTTTTTCTACGGCTAGGAGTTGAGAGGACAGCTGGTTGGAAGTCACAAAATTGGTCATGTTGGGGAGCTGATTACTGGGTTCGGAGCTACGTCGCGATCGAGGAGGAAGTGAAATTCCGTAACCTTGATCAGTTACAACGATTTTTCGATCGCAGTCTCTGATTCGGGTAGAATTGGAATCGAAAGACAATGCCAACTCCCTATTTTCACTGAGCCAGATTCTTCCAGACTGGTGTCCGCGTACTGAATCGTAAAACACGTAGCGACACTGCTGATTCTCCTGGGGTTTCCAGATGAACGCAGCGCCTTCCCGGGTATTACAAGAACCAGCCGAAAACGTACATCCTGACATTGAACCTGTGGCTGAGAAAGGTGTTTCACTACCGTAACGGGCAACAATCTTGGTGTCCATCAGGAAACAGTTTATGGTCTCGAGCGTTTGGGTCCCTCTGAAGATAGAAAATGGGGGACTGGGCCAATCAATGACGTGTTGATTGTCCGTTTTCCAAAACCCATCATATCTCCGAAGTTCACCATGTTCGCACAGGTGGAAATCTCTCATCCTGACGCATTCAGCGACCGGGACCATCAACTGTTTCGAAAATGATTCTTCGAAACGAGCGCCAAAAGCATTCACAGAGAAATGAGTTGTTTGCTTAACGATTTTACAAAGAGTCCCGTTAGCTTCATAGGAGAGAGTATTGTCACGAAAAATGGAAAGTTCGCGCTCGAAAACTGGGAATGAAGGGGACCCTTGNGTGTTTCACTACCGTAACGGGCAACAATCTTGGTGTCCATCAGGAAACAGTTTATGGTCTCGAGCGTTTGGGTCCCTCTGAAGATAGAAAATGGGGGACTGGGCCAATCAATGACGTGTTGATTGTCCGTTTTCCAAAACCCATCATATCTCCGAAGTTCACCATGTTCGCACAGGTGGAAATCTCTCATCCTGACGCATTCAGCGACCGGGACCATCAACTGTTTCGAAGATGATTCTTCGAAACGAGCGCCAAAAGCATTCACGAAAAATTGGGTTGTTTGCCTAACGATTTTACAAAGAGTCCCGTTAGCTTCATAGGAGAGAGTGNGTGTTTCACTACCGTAACGGGCAACAATCTTGGTGTCCATCAGGAAACAGTTTATGGTCTCGAGCGTTTGGGTCCCTCTGAAGATAGAAAATGGGGGACTGGGCCAATCAATGACGTGTTGATTGTCCGTTTTCCAAAACCCATCATATCTCCGAAGTTCACCATGTTCGCACAGGTGGAAATCTCTCATCCTGACGCATTCAGCGACCGGGACCATCAACTGTTTCGAAAATGATTCTTCGAAACGAGCGCCAAAAGCATTCACAGAGAAATGAGTTGTTTGCTTAACGATTTTACAAAGAGTCCCGTTAGCTTCATAGGAGAGAGTATTGTCACGAAAAATGGAAAGTTCGCGCTCGAAAACTGGGAATGAAGGGGACCCTTGCTTGAAAGTGCTACAGTCAACTGGGGACGGCAATTGGAGATAAGTTTTTGGAGTATGAGGCATGCACATCAAGGGGTTCAAGGCAAAAGAGGGAGAACAAAGAATGAAGACAGTTACAAGAGTGAGAAGAGTGCGCGTAGGAACAGAGAAACTCAAGATGTTGGCTCTAGAATTGTGAGAGGATGACATGGAAGAAGAAGCTAGTTCAGAATTGCGCTGAATGAGCGCCTGTACCTGGTTTTGGGCTACTCTTAATTCGTCTCTCAATTGTTCTTCTACACTATTATCCCCAGGGGAAAAGGCCTGAACGCACCTGACGTCTCCTGACTGACGCGGGAGTTGATGATGCTCCGTTGGATTCCATGGAAATTGCTGTCTGGGGCCTCTGTAAAAGCGATTGCGTCCTCCTCTCTGCTGCCGAAATTGTGGTTGATTGCGGCGTTGACGACACTCATTCGCAAAATGTCCTTCCATGCCACAAGCATAACAAGAAAAATTTCTCTGGGGTCTCGGCTGTGTGACCTCTTGCGTGTTTGTTGGACGAGGGGGGACGACTGCAAGACCTTGGGGAACGATGGTATTTGCTTTTGCGGCTTCTGACAGTAGCATTTCGAATTTGATGGCGGAGTTGACGGCTTCCTGGAACGTTTTGGGGCTCTCACCTTTTACGTGGAATTTGAGATTGAAGAGGAGGCCATTCACGAAGACCTCCTTCGCCCGCTCCTCGATAAATTCTCGGCTCTTGTCGAGGTGGGCGCTCTGGGCCAACTTCCGGATTCGGGAGTGGAATGAGTCGACTGACTCATCACTCCGCTGGGCACATTGGTGGAGGAGCTGTCTCTCCATTTCTGAACGAATGGGGTCCTGGAAAGTCGTTTTGAGATGCGCCACCACCTGTTCATAGGTGGCGTTCGCGTTTCTCTCTTTCANAGTTACAAGAGTGAGAAGAGTGCGCGTAGGAACAGAGAAACTCAAGATGTTGGCTCTAGAATTGTGAGAGGATGACATGGAAGAAGAAGCTAGTTCAGAATTGCGCTGAATGAGTGCCTGTACCTGGTTTTGGGCCACTCTTAACTCGTCTCTCAATTGTTCTTCTACACTATTATCCCCAGGGGAAAGGGCCTGAACGCACCTGACGTCTCCTGACTGACGCGGGAGTTGATGATGCTCCGTTGGATTCCATGGAAATTGCTGTCTCGGGCCTCCGTAAAAGCGATTGCGTCCTCCTCTCTGCTGCCGAAATTGTGGTTGATTGCGGCGTTGACGACACTCATTCGCAAAATGTCCTTCCATGCCACAAGCATAACAAGAAAAATTTCTCTGGGGTCTCGGCTGTGTGACCTCTTGCGTGTTTGTTGGACGAGGGGGGACGACTGCAAGACCTTGGGGAACGATGGTATTTGCTTTTGCGGCTTCTGACAGTAGCATTTCGAATTTGATGGCGGAGTTGACGGCTTCCTGGAACGTTTTGGGGCTCTCACCTTTTACGTGGAATTTGAGATTGAAGAGGAGGCCATTCACGAAGACCTCCTTCGCCCGCTCCTCGATAAATTCTCGGCTCTTGTCGAGGTGGGCGCTCTGGGCCAACTTCCGGATTCGGGAGTGGAATGAGTCGACTGACTCATCACTCCGCTGGGCACATTGGTGGAGGAGCTGCCTCTCCATCTCTGAACGAATGGGGTCCTGGAAAGTCGTTTTGAGATGCGCCACCACCTGTTCATAGGTGGCGTTCGCGTTTCTCTCTTTTAGCTCTTCAGCCTTGTCCCTGGCATAGTCAGTCAAATAGGTCAAAAACACGGCGAGTTTATCTTCGGCGGTCAACACGGTTTTTGCCGCATTGGCGTGGTCCTCGAAGGATCTGAGGAAGGTGGCAAAGTTTTCTTGTGGTGCGCCCGAAAATTGTGGAATGTTGCTTGGCATTTTTGTTCCGAGGACGCCGAAACGAACACCCTTAGTTGGCTGTTGACTAGCTATTGGTGTTGCGTTCTCGTCTCTCGTGGTGACGTTAGATGGAATAGTCAACGGTGGTGGACGTGGAGTGTCATGGAATGGGAACCTAGTGGCCAGCGCAGATGGGTTCTGCAGGGTGAAGCCTGCATTAGAACCCGCTGGAGCTGAATTTGGACGTGGTGTGGCCGCGGCGTCGTTGGAATCTCTCAGCTGTTCTTCGACTGCAGCTAGGCGTTCTTCGAGGTGCTCGAAACGGTCAGCGCTCAACTGGGTTACCGTGAGCACGTGCTGGTGGACGTTGGAGAAATCACCGACCACCGCGTCGCGAAGCTTGATCACGTGATCGGTGGTCAGCTTGGCGGCGGCGCGCAGGTTACCTAAAGAAGAGGCAGTATCGAGGGTTAGGGGTCCCAGCGCAGATGGACTCTGTAGGGTGAGGCCTACATTAGAGTCCGCTGGGGGAGCGGTGTTGTCGGCATCTGCCGGCGGTTGAACTTCCTCGGTCGCCGAGGCGTTGGGATCAGACATGGAACTGAAAACTTTGTTCGAAAGGGCAGCTGATACCTTTGAACAAGAATTTTACGCGGCAAACAAACACAAGAACACTGGAAACAGGGCCGCAAATTGAAAAATATGGGATACGAAAGTGGAAGGGAAAATGGGAAACTGATGTTACTAAAAGACATTGCAATGGTGACATGGGGCGAAACTGATGGAATGTGACTCATGCTCTCTAGGCCTTACCGTTTGTTGTTACACTAAAACTAATACGTATTCTTACAATCAACCAACTGTTGATTCTCGCGCGTAAACTCTCTGCTGGACTCGGTACCAAAAACTCTTCTCTCTCTCTTTCACAGAGGCTTCACTCATACGCTCTCATGGATCTTTCTAACACATCTGATGGGAGCTAAAACCTGACGCTTCACTAAAAAGCTTAGTACCTAGACCCTTTGGGCCCTGAATCTAGGAACGTCACTTACTACTACAGCCGGCTGCGTGCGTCAAAATACTCAAACACAAAAACTCAAAACTCACTTCCTCGACGGGCTGCATTGGTCCAGTTACCCCCGGAGACTATAATTACCCTCAACATAACCTAAAAGATGTGCCTCACCTAATCCTATCCTACCTATTCTTAAAACAAACCTATGTCGGTGGATCGTAAACTCAAGAGGACTGTCCTAAGACAGTCCCCACTCGCTGCGTACCNAGTCCCCACTCGCTGCTACCAATAAGAGAACATGTTTGGTATGTTATAGGTTTATTAAAGGCCACACCCAGGCACCGACCGGCGTGAGGGCCAAGGTGCTCTGGGTGGAAAGGCGAACAGGAAAAGACAAGATAAGAAAGTCCGAAAAACAGAATCCTCTCGAGTAAGCCAACAGAAGAATATTTATATCAGATCGAAGGGGCGTGTCGGGAGCATTCCAGAAGAATTGACGTGATCGGAATGCAGAAGAGACTGTGTGGATAGATGAGGGGCATGTGAAAGACGTCCGCCTGACGAGCCGATCTGAAATCATCTTTAGGAGAGACTGTATGGGCTAAGGGAGACTTGAGAGAAAGACGCTTCCAGATTCCTATCTGTCTTGGACAGATAGAGAAAGTCATGCGATTTGCTCTGGAATCCATGGGAAACTGAGTCATCGAGATCAAAGTATGAGGATGACGAAAGATAACTTTACTGGAGTTTCAGAAGTGGGGAATCTTAACTAATTTGGGTACCGAAAGATACAGTAACCCTAAGGGATACTGGTATCCCTTACACTGTTATAACTTTTGTCATTTTTGGTCGATTTCGATGATTTTAGTATCAAAATGTGTAGAATTTTAAGACGAGTGAGAATGTAACGCTTTATTAGTCATCTAACACTTTTTCAATTGCTGACAAATGGTTTTTGGGGGAACTCCAATCCTGACCAAGTAAATAATCACATCCACTGCCTCGTCTCCATAAGTCTCACAGTCTTTCTCGGCGGCGGGAGTGGGTGCTTCCTTATAGCACAGTTGCTCCATCTCCTTCTTCGCCACGTCATCCCCTTCATTGAGAATAATCGGCTCCATTGCCTTGACAGTGGCCACACAAGTAATACAAGCCAAAGTGGCTTGAGAAGGTGGCATGACGAAGGCCTGCGTGGAGATGAGCATGGAGAGGAGGACGATGATGGATGGGCGGTACATTCTGGAAAAATTGAGAGTATGGAAAATTCGGATAATTTTGAGCTTAAGATCAAGAAAATCGGCTGAGAATGAAGAAAGTTATGGGAGTTTGAAACTTTTTAAAATTTTTTCGGAGATTTTTTTTTTGGAATTTTTGAGAAATTTTGAATTCTGATAATTAGATATTTTGAAAATTACTGAAGTTTGAAATATACAAGTTTTTCAAAAGTTTTGAGACAAAAATCAAGAAACACGGTGGAAAACGAAGAAAGTTAGGGAAGGTGGGAAATATTCGGAGAAAAATTTTGGTCAAATTTTTTTTTGAGAATTCCGAAAACCTGATGCATTTTCATATAATTTTCTTAACTGTATGTGAAAACTGAAAAAAAATCTGAAATTTTCTACCCTAAAACCAAGCAAAACGGATAAGAACCAACGAAGTTACAGACTGTTAAAAATTGATCTTCAAAATTCGAAAAAATAAATCCAAAAACTTTTTTTTCTATTTTTCAAAAAATTTACACTCATTTTGTTCAATTTTAAGCGCTGATTTCAAAAATATAAGTTTAATGAAACTTGAGCCAAAACTCGCCGAGTTATGAAAGAATTTGTGAAAACTTCAATTTTTTACAATTTTTTGTTCGTTTCGCCGAATTTTTGCATCAAGCTATAAGGAATTTTCTGAATTCTTTGATTTACAAAAAATGAGTAGAAAGTGGTTCCAAAGTGGATGAATTCGAACATACATACAGCCAAAAGTTCGCCAACTTTTATACATCAAAAATTTTCTCTGAAAATGGGCGGAGCTTCTCCAAAAAAATTTTTGTCATTTCGGATTCCGGAACTTGTCCACATTTTCTCTTCTTTTTCCTCTTCTTATCTATCAAGTTTTTGGTGTTTCAGTTTTCAGTGAAATGAAAGAGGAATTAACGGAATTAAATTGGTCGAGGAGAGTGTAGTGAGCACAGAGCACAAGGACGTCGGGTTCATGATTATTTTTACAGTGAAAACTGAGAGTTGAACATTTCAAATTGTAACTAGTTTGTTCAATTTTTGACGCTCTTTCCAAAAATATAAACTTCATGATAATCGAACCAAAACTAATCGAGTTA
Source organism: Caenorhabditis sp. 40 LS-2015 (assembly GCA_900536305.3). Taxonomy (NCBI): domain Eukaryota; kingdom Metazoa; phylum Nematoda; class Chromadorea; order Rhabditida; family Rhabditidae; genus Caenorhabditis; species Caenorhabditis tribulationis. Next base: position 15,320 of record LR545655.1, on the reverse strand, counting down.
TGGTGAGATTACGAAAAAAAGTTAGAAATTTCCAAATTTCAAAAATCTCGCCATTCAAAATGTTGAGTGGATTTTGTTGATTTTGGTGTCAAGTTATGTTTTTTTATTTAGTTTTTGATGCAGATTCCGGAAATGTAAGTTTCATAAAAATCGAACCAAAACTGGTCGAGTTATGGTGAAATTACAAAAAAAAGTTGAGAATTTCCAAATTTCAAAAATTTCGACTTTCAAAATTTTGAGTGGATTTTGTTGATATTAGTGTCAGACTATGTGTTTTTGATGTAGATTCCAGAAATACAAGTTTTAGTTAATTTGGAGCAAAACTAACCGAGTTATAATAGAACTTTCAAAAAATTTTAAATTTTGAAGTTTCCAATTTTTTGAAGGTTTCCTAACTTCACTCGTTTTCGGTGGATTTTGATGATTTTAATATCAAAATGTGTGGAATTTTGAGAAATGTGAGAATGTAACACTTTATCAATCATCTAACACTTCTTCAATTGCTGACAAATAGTTTTTGGTGGAACTCCAATCTTGACCAAATAAATAATCACATCAACTGCTTCGTCTCCATAAGTCTCACAGTCTTTCTCGGCGGCCGGAGTGGGTGATTCCTTATAGCACAGTTGCTCCAGTTTCTCCTTAGCTACAGTATCTCCTTCATTCAAAATTATGGGCTCCAAAGTTTTGACTGTAGCTTGACAGGTGATGCAGGCAAGAGTGGCTTCGGAGGGAGGCGCCACGAAGGCTTGCGTGGAGATGAGAACGCAGAGGAGGAGGATCAAGGTTGGGCGGTGCATTCTGAAAAGATTAATGAAAATTAGGGTAAATTCTGAAACTTTTAAGCCTAAAATTAAGAAAAACGATTGAAAATGAAGAAAGTTATGAAAGTTTGAAAATTTTGAAAAAAATTTTCGTTAAAAATTTTTTGCAAAATTCTCAGAAACTGATAGATTTTGAGTCTCGAAGTTTAGAATAGTAAAAACCAAAAAATCTAAACATTTTGATGCAAAATCGAGAAAAACGAGTGGAGATGAAGAAAGTTAAGAAACTATGAAAATTTTGAAAAAAAAATTTTGTTGAAACTTTTTTTTCAAAAATTTCAGAAACTGATAGATTTTGAGTCTTAAATTTTAGAGAAGTGAAATCCATGGAAAATCTAAACATTTTGATGCAAAAATCGAGAAAAACGAGTGGAGATGAAGAAAGCTTTGGGGGTTTGAAAATTTTCAAAATCAAAAAATTTTCGAAATTTTTTTTTTTGAAAATTAAAGGAGCATGAGAGATTCAGAGTTTGGAATGTTTTGAAAGCTAAAAATATGAGAAACGCTGCATTTTTCAAAAAAGAAAAATCAAGCTAGAAATTTTCCGAAAAAAAAAACTTTTTTTTTTGTTAACTTTTTAAAAATTTTTTTGTGTAATACATTTTCAAAACGCATCCACTTCCTTATAAACCATTTTTCCCCTTCTAAAACTGTGTCCAGTTTCCGGGAAACACCAACAATTTTCGTTTCTGTGACTTCCAGGATTCCGGATTCTCTCCATTTTTCTTATCAATCAAAGTTTTTTTTTTCAAGGAGCAACCAGAATAAACTGATCACTTGTAGTCTAGACCAGTGTTGAGTGGAAGAAGAAGTTCATAGAGAACCGGTTTATTTTTGGAATCAAAAATGGTACATAAAAACGTTTCAACAGGGAACGCATGTAGATCACTCATGAAATGTGCTCGAATGACGAAAGGAGAGTTCCGGAAGCAGATACAGTACCGCCCAATAAGATATACAACTTGACCATTTTCAGAGCAAAATGGTCAACTTTGAGCAGTTGAAAAAGTATGTTCCAGGTACTCGATTTCTATAAAACTTGATGAATGTATCAAGCAACTTCAGTTCTACATTTTTGTAGTTGACAACTTTTCACGAAAATTGCTGTGAAGTGAGTTATGTCGGGTTGAAGAATAGTGGTCAGAAGAAGTTGGAAATTCGCATCCAGTTTGATGTCGCGTGACTATAACACACGATTGTGATTTTCAAAAGAAGTTGTTAACTACAAACATGAAGATCTAGACTTGCTTAATACACTCATCAAGTTTTAGAAAAATTGGGTACCTGGAACTTACATTTTCAACTGCTCAAAGTTAGCCATTTTGCACTGAAAATACCAAAGGGGATATTTTAGTGGCCGCTACTGAATGCTGCTTCATGTAGCCCCCTAGCCCGATGAACATTCCTCTACAGATTCTGAGTTCTTTTGAGATATTGGACATTTTTTAGAATCTCGAATCTTCGAACTCCGAAATTCCCAACGAATTCTGGAACAACTTTTCGACTGTTACCAACTTATGTTTTTTTGCAGGTCGACCCCCCAATGGCCGCGGAAATCAAGCTGCCGCCGAAGCGATTCTATCAGTCGAATCGGACGTCGACACTGGGACAGTGTAGTATTTGTGGTCTCTATCTGAAGCATCCCAGCAAAATTGCGGTACGTTTTGGGGAGAAACATGGAACATTTTTGGCTAATAAGACCTGGAGAAAATCTCAAAATTTTGAGTTTCAAGAATAAAGGGGCGGGGCTCCGTGTTTTGGTTCAGAAACATCTCAGAATCGCCCGATTTCTTCCGCTTAGTTTCAAGGCGTCGAAGATTCTGAATTCTGGAGAATCGACGTCTTCTGACTATGAGATCTTCAAAAACTATGAGATTTCGAAGTTTGAAAATTGAACACATTTCAATGTCTCAGCTATCAGATTTCTTGATTCTAAGGTTCTGAAAGTTTTCACTCAGTAGGGGATAAGCTGAGTAATGTTTGAAGTTGCAAAATGTGTCATATATCATTGGAAAGCTGATAAAATTTGCAATCGATTGGTATATTTTGCTCTTGCTGGCGGACTCGGAATACTCGAGAAAATTGAGCTTGAAGTACTGGTAACCCAGTTGGTTCATATCAAACCAACTGGATCTACGTACTTCAAATTCAATTTTATCGAGAATTCCGAGTCCGCCAGCAGAAACTAAATAAATCAATCGATTGCAAATTTTATCAGCTTTCCAATGATATATGACACATTTTGTAACTCCAACTGTTGCTCAGGTTATTCCCTAGTTAGAAGTGATATCCAAATTTTGAAATATGCTCTGACTGAAAGTGATAAACTTCATGGGATAGTTCCGAACTCAGTATCTCCCTTGTTCCACAAGTTTCCTCTTCAAAACCAAAGAATTTTCAAAGTTTTTTGTCATTTCTTCCCCCTTTAACACCCAACCCATATTTCACAATTCATTATTGTCTAATCTTTTTGACAATGTGCGTCTTTCTCTTATCAATGTACATAATTTATCAAAGAATTATAATCTCTAAACATCAAGAACTTTTCGAGACTCTTTTCTTATCAGATACTATGCGTACAGTTTCCGGGAAGGCTCCGCCCCTTTTTTGAAGAATTCCATTGAAATGAAAAAAGTGGAGAGAAGGAAGGGGTGGAATGATATAAAACTCGAATTCACCCAAAATGATAATGTCAAAAAATTTTTGGAGAAAAATGAACTGTATTGATAATTCGATCATAACTCGATTAGTTTTGCATAAAATTTTACGAAAGTTTTTTTTTTTTCGAAATCTGCATTGAAAATTAAACAAAATTAATGTAGTGTCTTCAACTCTCAAACTTTTTGAAAACTAGAAATTTTCGTATTTTTTCGAAATTTTTTTTCGGAAAATCTTTGAGATTTTCAGTATTTGCTTTGAGCTTTTTGGCTCATTTTTCTTTGATTACAGACTGTCAAAAATTAAAATGCGTTTAGAGTTTGAAAGTTTTTGAAATCCAAAATCAAAAATCGAGAAACTTTTTTTTTTCAAAATTTTCAAACCTACAAAACTTTCTTAGTTTTCGCTCATTTTTCTCGAATCTCGAATCAAACTATCAGATTCTTTTCCGGCTTTTAAATTTTTATACTTCCAAGATTCAGAATCTATCAGTCTCTAAAATTTTACAAAAAAAAAAATTTACAAAAATTTTCAAGCATTCATAACTTTCTTAATCGCCACTCGTTTTCCTTGGTTTTGGGCTCTAAATTTCAGAAATTTCTTCATTTATCAAATATTTGAACACTCGGAGTTCATTAGATTCTCAAATTTTTCGAAAGAAAATTTATCGAAAAAAAACTTTTAAATCAAATTTCAAACTTCCATAACTTTCTTCGTTTTCAACCGTTTTTCTTGATTTTAAGCTCAAAATCTTTAGAATTGTCCCTAGTTTTATTATTTGTTTCAGAATGCACCGCCCAACCTTGGTCCTCCTCCTCTGCGTCCTCATCTCCACGCACGCCTTCGTGGCGCCTCCCTCCGAAGCCACTCTCGCCTGTCTCACGTGCATCGCCACCGTCAAGGGATTGGAGCCACGAGTTTTGAATGAAGGAGACGATGTTGCGAAGCACGAGGTGGCGGCTCTCTGTTTGAAGGAGGCACCCACTCCGGCCGCCGAGAAAGACTGTGAGACCTATGGAGACGATGAAGTCGAGGTGATCATCGATTTGATCAAGAAGGATGTGCCACCAAAGACCATTTGTCAACAGTTGAAGAAATGCTAGATTTTATATTGAGTAATAAAGCTTTACATACTTTATTTTTGATTGTAAAAAATTCAAAAGATTTCACACACTTTGATACTAGAACCATCGAAAACGGTCAAAAATAAACAAAGTTACTGAGGATGTCAGATTTTCTGGAAAACGCACCATATCTTAAACACCTTTGCTCCAAATTTGATGATAGTTACATTTTTGAAATCAGTATCGGAAACTGAACAAGATTAGTGTTTGAAAAATGCTGAACATTTTTGAAATTTTGATTTTTTGATTTCAGAGAAAATTGGAGTATTGATGATTTTCAAGGTTTCCGGGAAATTAGAGATTCAGAATTCAAGATTTTGACAAATTTCAGATTTCAAAAAATTCTCAACTTTTAAGTTTACAGATTCTAAGCCATTACGAGGATTTGAAAAAGTTTTGAAAATGAAAATTTCCAGAATTCGAGATGCTGGCGGATTTTAAAACTTTGAAAATTTGGATTTGAAGGTTTTGAAGAAGTCCAAAATTTTCAAAGTCTCCGAGATTCCAGAATTCAGAATTTCCAGATTTTTGAGAATTCTAAATTCTGAATTTTTTCGAACTTAAGATTCTCTCAGGATTTTGATTCTCCAGATCTCCACTGAAAATTTCGAAAATTTCCAATTCCTAGAAATTCTAGATTCAGAGGTCATCGATTATGACAGATTTAAGATTTTGGGATTTCAGAATTTCCAATATTTCCAAAATTTCAGATATTCAGAACTTTTCGAGTATCTAGAAATTTGGATTTTATGGAAAACGAAATTCTGAAACTCGAGAAGACTCCAAAACCTTCAATGAAATCAGAAGACGTGCCTTCAGAATTCATCAAAACCGTTCGGAAGAATCAGAATCCATCAGAATCTGTTAGAAGACGTCAAAGGCAATCAGAAGCGGTCAGAATTTATCAGAACAAGACAGAACGTGATATTTTCATGAATCAGAAGGTCCGTCAGAAGGTGGTCAGAAGACGTCACGCGAGCATTTGTTTTCCAGGATTCGGAAGACGTCAATTTTTTTTTCTTAATTCTCTCGCAGAACCCTCTCAAAACAGGGATATTCTTTCGACAATCTTTCGAGAAAATTTTCGTAAAAATTTTTTCCGAGAAAATTTCGTCAGAACTTTTTCGACAGTTTTTCGAAAAAAGGCACTTTTCGATAAAAAATTTGTTTCTCTAATAGACACATTCTCCGACATTGTTCAAAATCTCACGTCTTCTTCTAGATTCCTCCAGAATCCTCTCGAATCTCTCCACACCTTCGGTCATCTTCCATAGATCTGAAGAAGCCTGCGAATTCCCAATTGCTACATCTCCCTATTCCTATCATGTTCTTTGCTCTGCAGTGTTCCAAAGAGCCCAAAAATGGAGCCATTTTCTCTTCCTCCCAGTTTTGTTTTTCGATTTTTGAACATTGACCAATATGGTCTCATGCAGTATGTTTCTCGGAAAACTTTTCGAATTATGGTTCAAAGAATTGTCTTATTTCCTTTAAATTGAGCTCAATGTGTTATTTCAGAGTGTCATAGTCTGCTTTGTAGTACTGCACATTTAAAGGCGCATTCGTTTTTTTTTTCGAAAAAAAATTCGACAAATTTTTCGAAGATCGTCGAAAATCACACACATTGCTCCAAAGTACCTAAAAAATGGAGCCATTTTCTCTTCCTCCCAACTTTTGCTTCTCGATTTTTGAACAGTGACCAGTATGGTCTCTCCGCTAGAAAACACAATCAGAGAAGGTGGTGTACTTGAATTCCGGCTCTTTCGATGTTTCCTGTCTTATCGGAAAAAAATTGAAAAAGTCAAAAAGACGTAAGCACTATGCTCTTTGACCCCTACTCGAAGCATTGGAGTCCCTGGTTAAAATCAGCAAAAAAAGTTGAAATTTCTGGAATTCTTCGAAAACTCAAGATTGTCAGGTGATTTCAGGACTTCTAGACTATTGAATTTTTTGTGTTTTCGATTTGTTAGAGCTCAAGTTTTAGGAAGGAAAACTCAATTTTTAAAAGACTGCAACTTTCCACAAAAAATCCAAATTTTGAGATTCTAACGATTTTCAGACTAAAAGAATTTTGGATTCTCAAATTTCTAAGAATTCAAAACTCCAGAAGTCTAGAGGAAAGTCTAGAGTAGACTTTCCAGATTCCAGGACATGGAAAAAAGTCCAGAAGAAAAGGATTCCAGTTCTGAGAATCCTCCGAAACGCTGTAGAACTTTTCAGAATCTTCCGTTACCTCCGAGAATCCTTCAAGATTCTCCAGAATTCTCCAGAATACCGCGACATCTTCAGAATCTTTCAGACTCTTACAGAGTGCAACAAAGTGTTCAGAATCTAAACATTCAATCCAAAAGAAAACCAAAAACTCAACAGAGAGAACAAACAGAAGAAGAAAGATCCTACTAGCTAAAATCAAAAAATAATGAGAAGCGAAAAAAACAGTCGATAATCAAACAGATCTACAAATTGTCATTATGATATTTGGCGTGTCCGACTCCTCGACGCTCCAACAGTTTTGCGTGCTGCCAGGCAGGCAGCGTCTTCTTGTTCTCCACCCAGTTCGCATCGATCCACTTCGGTTCCTGTGAAACAAAGATGATTGGGGGGATTTTTGAGATATTTCCAGAATCTTCAGAATCCAAGAAAACCCGAGAATTCTGAGGAGATTTTGAGGAGACTCCAGGGCTCAGAACATGGCCAAAATTCCAGATTTTTCTCAGATTGAGATTCCAAGAATTTGATATTTCAAGATTATGAGAAGAATATAAATTTTTTGGATTTTCAAAATTTCTCGATTTACAGATTCTGATGCTTCTGTATTTCAGAATCTGAAAATGTCAAGGGTTCCAGGTTTAGGAAGATGTTAAGGTTTCGAGAGTTTGGAGGGATTTTTAGACTTCAATGGTTTCCAATCATTGGAAAGTTCAATATTTCTGAGTGAATTTTCGAATTTTGAGATTCTGAAACTTTGAATCCGGAACTTCCGGAACGTCAAAACCCAGAGAAACCTTGGGATTTCCGATCAGGATCCTTCAATAAGGAAATCCAGACGAACTATGTGATTCGGGATCTGCATCTGGATTCAGAATGACTCCATGAATTTATTCAGATTCCCGGAGAAAACAGAAGACGTCAAGAAGTGTCTTCAGACTCTGAAGATTCAGAATCTATCTAGAATCCATCAGAATCCACCAGAAGCCCTTCGAATCCCTCCGAATCCTTCAGAATCTTTCAGAATCCCTCAGAATCCTTCAGAGCCCTCCATAACGCTCCAGAATCCTTGTGAATTCTTCAGAATTCTTCAGAGTCCTCTAGAATTCTCCATAACCGTTCAAAACTCTCCAGAACTTTCTAGGATTCTCCAGGAACGTCCAGAAACCTCCAGAATCCTTCAGAACTTTCCAGAATTTTCTAGGAATCTCTAGAATCCTCCTGAATCCTCCTGAAACCTCCAGAACCATTTCTGACCCAAATTTTCTCATTTTTTCAATTTTCCAGCTCTCAAACTCCAAATTCCTCCACTTTTCGCCGCTTTTTCTCACCTCCACATGATCCAACTTGACCTCAGCGAGTCTCTTCTCCAAAACCTCCTTCTCCACGTCCTTCGAGTCTCTGTACATGTCCAAATACAAATCGAACGGTTGCGGCTTCTCCGGAAACTCGCGTTGGTTGGGTTTCAGCGCCGCACGGTACTCGTAGTCGTAGATCGGCGATTTTAGACCTGAAAATTCAAGATTTTGACTTGAAAATTGATATTTTCAGTCAAAACTCCCCAAACTTGGATTGGCCTCAATATTGACAATTTTTGACTTTAAATTCATGATTTTCAGCTCAAAAACCCAAAAATTTCAACTTTCAAATTGAAAAATCAACGTTAAAATGGTCATTTTCCATCAAAAACGGCCGATTTCTGTTGGAAATGCTCGAAAATTGAATTTGACTATCTTGACTGCAAAATCCAAGCTTTTGCTTAAAAACCATGCATTTTCAGTCATTTTCATCACTTTTCAATACAAAAACACCGCCTACCAAGAGAATGAAGAGCCGTCTTGACACTATTATCATACGACGTCTGGAAGAATCGAATCGCCGACGGCGTCAGTTGAGTCTCGTGACGTTTGTAGAGCGTGCGAATCGAGTGAACTCGGTCGGCGAGCGTGGAGCTGAAAAACGGAGATGTAGGGCTCAAAAATAGTGCAAAATGATCTGAAATCGATGGAAAAATGACTGAAAATCATCAAACATCGACATTCTGAAGTCTGGGAGGAACTGAAAGGATACTGTATTGTGATTCAATTTCGGCTCATTCTTCGCTCAATTTCGATATTTTTCGGGCTCATTCTGGGTGAATTTTGCTTGATTCAAGCCAAAAACTGGCTTAAAATAACCACAAATTGATCAAAAAAGGAAAAAAAACGACGTAGAAATGGCCGAAAATGGCCCACAATTGACCGAAAATAGCTATAAACCACCGCAAGTCGGCATAAATCGTTCAAAACTCTTCCCAATCCTTTGAAACACTCCAGAATCACTAAGAGTGCCCAAATTGGATTCTGAATCCGGATTCAGAACTTATCGATGAGATGAATCATCTGGACTCAAAGAAAAACAAGAAGACGTCAAGAGGTGTCTTCAGATTCTGAAGGCTCAGAATCAGAAGCTGCTGAAGCCTCCAGATTCCTTCACAGTGATTGAGAATCTTTCTAAATTCACCAGTCTTCTGCAGAATCCTCCAGGACTCTCCCGGTTTCTCTAGAATCTTCCAGAAGCCTCCAGAATCTTCGAAAATACTCCAGGATTCCCCCAGAATCATTCAGAGCCCTCCAGATTCTTCTAGAATCTTCCAGAATTTTCCATGATCCTTCGGGACTCTCCAGAATCCCTCAGAATCACTCAAATTCATCCAGAATCTTCCAACATCCACCAGTGGTCTCTAGAATCCTTCAGGAATTTCCAGGACTCTCCAAAATCTTCCAGAATCATCCAGAGCCCTCCAGAATCCCTCACAGTCCTCCAGAAGCCTCCAGTCATTTTTCCAGGACTTTGGCTTGAATTTTTCTGATTTTTTTTCCTCCAGACTCTTCGAAAACCCTCCTACCTCTTTCCCATGCCAAAATCCACCCTCTCCTTATGTCTAAACATCACAAAAGCGACTCGATGGAATCCGGTGCCGTAGAACGGCAACGGCTGAAGATACGCGACGTCTTCGTCTCCCTTCTCAATTCCCTCTCCATCCGGAATGTTCGACACCATCCAATGCACCATCTCTCCCTCCGCCTTCTCCTCCACCGCATTCCCATCCAAATTCACCATCAGAATCGTGTTGAATCCTTCGCCGTTGCCATTGGCTCCGCCCACCGCCTCAATCGAGACTTCCGGTCGGGATACTGTAGTTTTGGCCGTGAGCACGTTTCCACTATACACTCGATGATGTTGCTCGAAGGAGACGTCGAGTTTCTGGACGTTGTCGAAGAAGACGTTCTCTCCGAAGAGGTCGTCGAAGACGCGGAAGTGATGGTAGACGCGGAGGTTCTCCATCGACAAATTGTCAATGTCGATTTTCACTGAAAATTTTGAGATTTTTGGGTGAAAATTGTGGCGGGAAAATTTCAAATTTCAAGTGAAAATTTGGTGATTTTCGGCCAAAATTGAAAGTTTTCAGTGAAAAAACTGGCGATTTTAGGTCAAAAATACCAAATTTTAGGCCAAAATGAGTGTTTTTGAGTGAAAATTTTGGTGATTTTCGGTGAAAAAATGAAATTTTCGTCTCGAATATGTAGGATTTTGAGGCAAAAATCAAAATTTCTGCATAATTTTTCTCGGATTTTGACTTGAAATTCAACGGTTTCCAACAAGATTGAACATTTTTGAATTATGTTCGATGGGTTTCGACGAAAAATTGATGTTTTTTTAAGCGTTTTGAGTGGGAAAATGGGATTTTCGAGTGAAAATTTGGGGATTTTGGGTCAAAAATAGCAAGTTTTCGGTGAAAATTTGGTGATTTTAGGTCAAAAATAGCAAATTTGAAGCCTAATTTGTGGGATTTCGACTCAAAAATCGTCATTTTTGGATCAGTTTTCTCGGATTTTGACTTGAAATTCCACAAAAATTGATGGTTTTCCAAGGTTTTTTTGTCAATTTCAAAGATTTCAACATGGTTTCCGGGTTGATTTTGCCTCAAAAAGGCAATTTTTCATCTCAAAATTCAAATTTCGCGCTCGAAAACCCTCGAATTCCGACATTTTCCTCTCCTACTAACACTGCATGTGTCTCGACTTTCTCTCCAACTCGGCTCGATCTTCCACGGATTTCTCAGCCTTCACCGACTCTTCTCGCTTCTTGAAGCCAATGTTGATCGGTTGGATTTCGGCTGTTGGAAAAAAATGAAAAATTTTTTTTTTTTCGACATTTTTTCAAAATTTTTTAACTCAAAAATTATGATTTCTGGACATTTCTAGATCAAAATTCGTCGATTTTTCCGAATTTTCCACTCTTAGACCCACGTTTCTTCATCAAATCCTCCAAAGACATCATATGATCGGCGGGATCAATGATATGCATCTCTGGCAGCCTCTCCGGCTTATCGATGCGCGCCTTGTACCATTTGTCGATTTCGTAGAATCTGAAGCATTCTGAGTCAGTTTTGAGCGGGAATTTTGAATTTTTTAGTTGAAAATTGCCAAAAAATTCAATTCTGGCTCTACCTATTCGGATAGAAGGCGGCGGGACCGGCCCAAGCGATCACCCGCGGTCTCCATGGGCGGTCGACTTTTGGCAGTGTCCGTGAGCGATACTTTTTGGGAACAAGTCGAGCATATTGAGCAGCACTCATTGCTGAAAATTGGAAAAAAACATTAGATTTTTTTGTTGGAAAAATTTAAAAAAACGAGGAAAAAGGCTTTTGGAGCAGTTCTAAGTGATAAAATCGAAATTTTGAGTCAATTTTACATTAGAAAACTATTGAATTGACCTGAAAATCTGAAAGAAAAAGTTTAAAATATCAAGTTTTCAAAAAATGACGAAAAACCCTAATACTCAGGTGAAAATTATTGCTTTTCCATGAATTCTGGGTTAAAATAACTCGATTTTTTCGAATTTCACATCCATTTTCCATGCAAAATGCTTGGGAATCCAGTAATTCAAGTTGTTAAGAAAATACCGTCAGAAAATCGCGAATTTCCGCTAGGTCCGCAATTGCGCGTCGGATCTTGGGTTTCAGCGGGAAACACGATTTTTATTGAAAGTTTCAAGATTTCCAGTCCAATCTCGGAGTTTAAAACTAAAATTTTCGATTTAAAACTGTATTCCAAATTTGAACAAGCTAGAGAACCGACGAAAACATCAAAATTTCACCAGAAAATCCGATTTTTTCCTGAAAATCCAAGAATCCGCAATTGCTCGTCAAATCTGGCGCATTCTTTATTCCATCATTTTTTCCATCATTTTTGAGACTTTTTTCATCGATTTTCTCGTTAATAGAGTAAACTTTTATTTTACATACAATTACATTATTGAAAACAAAACATGCAAATATACGTAGAGGAAAAAGTGATGATGTGGGGGGCGAAGTATACAGAAAAAGAGGCATAGAAATATCTGAAACATCAAAGATTGATTCCTGGCTGATTCTCTCGAGCAAACAAAGCTTTCAAATCAACGAAACATTAAAGAAAAAAAAATCAACGAAAATTCATTTTTCGGAGGAGAATTAACTCATTTTGGCAGAAAACTAGGTCGAAATTTGCATTTTTCACATCGGAATCACTCAAAATTAACTTGAAAAGCGGAAAAATAAACTCTAAATAAAGAAAATTGAGACAAAAAAGGCAAAATTTGGAGCATCGCCAACTTTTCCCGATTCAAAATTTCAGTTCCCGCCGATGGGGATTTCTAGACCACGGCCACACGGCCGCCTGGATTCTGCGCGCGCTTTTTGAATCGAGTTATTTTCTCAGCGATTTTTTTCTGATTTTCGCGCATTCTTTTACTCAAATACGCTGAAAATCACTGAAAATTGCTGAAAATGACGAGCGGAAAAACTCGAAAGTGTATTCCAGGTGAGAATATGATTGAAAAATTGACAAAAATCACTCGAAAAGTGTAAATCCGACAAAAATTATGTTCTAAGAGAATTTGTATATGAAAATGCTCGTTTTTAAGTTTTAAGTCTGATTTTCAACTCAAAAAATCCACCAAATTTCTCTATTTTGTCGTTTTTTTCAGTCATCAACGACATTAACGATGAGCAATTCCAAGAGGACTCGGAAAATTTCGAAGCACCAGAAACGTCGATTTTCACTTCGATTTGGAGGCATCCAGAGCGAGTAGGCCATATTTTTCATTTGGAAAATTCGAATTCCCGCCAGATCTTTCCAAAAATTTCGAATTTTCAGCTCCAAATCCCATCAGACTACTCCCTGCTACTCTCCACACTTAGCAGAGAGCTCCACACGGAATCCAACTATTCCGAGAGTCTAAATGTGCTAAAATTGATGAAAAATTCGGAAAAATCCACAAAAAATGACCAGAAAATCGAGAAAATTTTCAATTTTTTACTCATGCAAATTTTGAAGGAGGAGAATGCGAAAAAGGTGGGTTTTGGCTCGAAAAATTTGGAATTTTTCAAATTTCCCGCCAGAAAATTTTGAAAATTCAAAATTTTTCAGATCGATCCTCATCAAATCCTCGACTGGTTGGACTCTGGAGACCGCCTGTTTTCAGCAGAGCCGTCGAAAAAATCGAATGCAATTTTGAAGCTCTACTTTTTGTGCCGGAATCGAAAATCGAAGCTAGAGGTGTGGAAAATCGATAATTGACAGGATTTTCAATGGAAAAATCGAAAAAAGCACAATTTTTAAACCTAAATTCGACGATTTTCATTGAAAAGACCTGAAAACTGAAAAAAAATCGATAATGGATTGGTTTTGAGTGAAAATAATGAAAATTTTGCGTTTTTGGACCGAATTTTCACTCAAAATGACCCGAAATTACATGAAAAAGCCGCAATTTTTAAAATTTTTCATTGAAAATAACGGAAAATCCGAAAATTTTGCAGTGTTTCTCGTGTGGCTGCATCCAAAAGTACTTTATCGATTTGTACACGGAGAATTCGAATTCCCGCCTGATCGGAGCGTTGAATTCGTTGATTACCGGAAGATTGACGGATTTGGAGCCGGTTTTGAGAAGTGAGCATGGAAAAGTGGAGATAAAAAAGAGAGAAATTTTTGGTTTGAAAAGTTCAAAAGATTTGGAAAATTCAACAGATTTGAGCATGGAAAATTTGAAAAATGTTGAAGTTTTCGACGAAAAAGCGAAAATTTCGGAATTTTTTTTTTGAGAACCAGAATCCTCCTGACGATGTTTTTTGAAGCTTCTGACGTCTTCTGAGTTTTGAAAATCGAAAATCTCACGGGACATCTTCTGATCGCTTTCTGACGTCTTCTGATCCTTGAAAATGGTTCTGGAAGATTCTGACACCTTCTGATTGCTTCTGACTATCTCTGACATCTTCTGACGCCTTTTGATAGATTCTGATGAATTCTGATCACTTCTGACCGTCTCCGACGGCTTCTGATGGGTTCTAATGGATTCAGATGGATTCTGAAGACCTTCTGACATCTTTTGACTCCAAAATTTCATCTTCTGATGATTCCAGACGTTTTCTGGCTAACTTTTGTGTCACAAAATTCAAATTTCCCGCCAAAAAATGGGTTTTTGAGTCGAAATTTTAAAATTTTCCAGACAAGTTTTGCAATTTTGAATGGAAAAACTAACTTTTTTTCTACCAAAATTTTTGAATTTTGGACTCGGAAAGTGCATTTTCAGACTCCAAAATGTCATATTTTCATCCAAAAAAACCTTTAATTCAAAATCCTACTTTCCGACTCCGAAAATTTGGAAATCCTACTCAAAATTTCAAAAGTTTTGAATCTAAATCCAATTTTTTTGATCTTGAAAATTTCAAAAAACGTAAGTTTTCAGCCCAAAAAGGTGTTTTTTTCTCGCCAAAAATCTGAGAACTCTCAAAATTCCCCAACATTTTTTTGACCTCAAAATATTGTCTGAACTCAAAAATCACCATCTTTCCCCCACCAAAAAAGTCAAATTTTTCTCCAACTCTCCTAATTCCAGGACTATTCGTGCAACTGCCCGTCATCTCGTCCATCGAGTACTACGAGTACTACATCGAATTGCTCGGCGAGCTGGAAACGTGCTCGGTGATCGAGAAGAGTGACGAGAGACAGCACACGCAGAGAGTCATTCAACTCATCGGTCTGCTGTCCGAATTGAGACTGGAGGATGTTCCGAAGGCGTGCTCCAAATTGTACACTTTGATGGGTCCGATAATAGGGGGAGATGGAAAGAAGGTAGGAGAATACGGAAGAAAATTGGGAAAAAATGACAAATTTTGACTGAAAATATACCAAAAAATGGAAAAAAAAATGGGTCTGAAGGGTTCTGGAGGATTCTGGAGGATTCTGAAGAATTCTGAGGGATTCTGAGGGATTTTAGAGGATTCTAAATGATTATGGAAGATTCTGGAGAATTCCAGAGATTCTGAAAGCTTCTGGAAGATTCTAAAGGATTCTGGAGGGTTCTGAACAATTTTGAGTGAAACGGTTTGGATTTCCGATCTAAAAATGACTTCTTTTGACTCAGAATTCAAATTTCCCGCCAAATTTTGCATGAAACATTCAAATTTTCACTGCAAAATGACCAG